>JAODPA010021583.1:0-12949 GCA_025585075.1 Nepenthes mirabilis | reverse complement strand
CATCTAATATTTTCTTTTTTTTAAAAAGATTTTAATAGTTAAATTTTTACCCAGACGTTAATTTCAAAGAAGTAAGATCATCTTCCTCCATCCCATCTTCTCTCTCCACCCTTTCACCTGCTCCTTAATGATTTTTGAAATGATGAGTTGCAGGTGCAAAGATGTGCAGATGACATGTCCATTTTGACCACCACCTATGAAGGAACACACAACCATCCCCTCCCTATCGCAGCCACCGCCATGGCCTCCCTCACCTCGGCAGCCACCTACATTTTGGTGTCGGGCTCATCGAGCTCCGGCATCGGCTCCAACCTGTCGACAACCGCCGCCACTCCCGTCACCCTCACCTCCGCAGCTGAACTTCATGGAACGAGCTTCAATCTCTCCAACAATACAACATCGAAACCCAACTTTCTGCCCAATTCGTTCGTCTCACATTCGCCTTCTCATCCAACGATAACCCTTGATCTCACTTCATCGCTCTCATCGTCGTCTTCTTCCACATCTCAATTTAACAGAAGAAGCTCATCGATCTTCTTCGAAACAAGACCGTGTTCGACAAACCTCACCTTCAACTCCCCAGAGTCAGAAAATTCCGCAACACTGCCGTGGACCAATGGGATACTTAGTTATAACCCTCAATCTTACGACAAGAGCGGCTTTTATCAGACTTCCGTGCAGAAGAGAAACAGTAATAATCCACAGACTTTACCAGACACCATAGCTGAAGCAGCGAAGGCCGTCACGTTGGTCCCGAACTTCCATTCAGTTCTAACTGCTGCCCTCTTGTCATGCATTGGTGATGGCGGCAACTGCGGCGGTGCTACTGGTGGAGGAGACGGTAATACTAACAGTTTAGTCCAAAAGTTGAAGTGGGGTGATCAGGCAACTTCTTCTCCGGCGAGGGCGGCTGCTGCTGCTACAAACTGCTTATTAAACGGGAATGGATATACTTCCGGCCATTTAAGCGTATCACCTTCGACAAACATTCAATCAACTGGAAGCTTCATGTTTCTTTCTTCAACATCGCCATTTCCTACCTCGAAGAGTAGCTCTACTTCCTCTCATGGTGATAAGAAAGAACATCAGAGCTAACAGACTTGTTGTTATGGTTAGCAAAAGTACTTGTCCAGTTGAGCGATTAAATCGCAGTGAATAAGAAAATCTCCTTGTAGATGACGACAATGTTTCAGAGAAAATTGGCTTTCTGCTTTTTCGTTTCAACTTTTTTTCACCATTGATGAGTATCTGATTCTTCAATATTATTATTATAAATTAAAAATAAAAATACTATACTAATTACTCTAATTAATTTCAGTAAATTTGATGGCTTTATTTTTCATTGTTTTCCTTCGTCAACTTGCCGACGTAGCTAACGTGTATAGATAGATATACGTGATATATAAATCAACCTAACATGTTGAATTCTATAGTTAGGCAACGTAATTATAAAATTAAAATAATTCTAGTTTTGATGTTATGTGCTCATATCGACAGAGATGTTGCTTTTCGTCAAAATGTGGAGAATCTATATTTTTTAAGCATTTATTTAGAGTCATTAAATCAACTGGACCAAACATAATTAATGGTAAACAGTATTAAATCGTATATAACACTGCCCAACAATTCAAACCATATTAGGCTATGCTGTAACTGTTTGGAAGAGGGGGAGAGGGGGATGTAGATGGGTCAGATAGGTTGTGCTATGCTGTGACGTGTCACCTGTGGCACATCACGGCTATAGACACGGTCGGCTTAACATAATACGAGTCACGTGACATGTTAAGTCAAAGCATATGAACCCTCTACTATGTTAGGCATAGTACGTTAACGTCTGATGGCCCATTTAACTTTGCTAAATTCCTTTTCTTATTCTCATTGCATCAAAATTATCACAATTATTTTTGATGCTTTGATGCGTCCATAGATTCAGATTTCGAATATATTTGGGTTGACTTGATTATTTGAATCTGATTCCGTTCATCGAATTCGGACTCTACACACCACTACAACAAATAAGAGGTCAGATGCCAGTGAAAAAATGCCCACCAAAAATACTCCGACACTCAAGTCAATAATAGGCCTTCGACTTTTAAGAAGGAAATTGGGAATAAGAGAGAGAGAAAAAGAGAGAAATGAGAGGGCAATGAGTGCTTGCTTTCACATGAAAGAGACGTTCTGGTGGCGCACGATAAGCATAGTTTTCTAACTCAGTGTTCGCGGGAAAAGAGTGAGAGACGAAGTCCTATAAGCGTGAAAGTTTTAAAGGACAGATCTTAGAGTGCGAGTGGTGTCTTGAGAATGTGAAAGTTAAGCGTGGGATTATTGCAGTCAACGATGGTATGCTTAGAGGTGAGCATTTGTATTCTTAGAAGTTCGCGTGCTGTGGAGCGGAGACTCTATGGGCTTATATAGATGGTGGGCAGGGTGACGTTCCTTGGTCGTAAAGGCGTGATTCCTGCACCATGTCGGGCGGCCTTACTTGAGTAGGAAGATTTGACTTGTACAATCTGTTGGAATTACTTTCTTTTTTAGTGGGCAACGGTTCTCCAGATTACTTGCCTTTCTTTTATACTTTGTTACCGTTAGATTTTGCAATAGGTAGGAAAAGAGGATCTGGTGCCTTCCTCATGAGAAGGGCGTAGAATCTGTTGGTGTCCTTTTTAATGCAGATTTGCTTCAGGGAAGGCGTGAAATCAGGGAAAGGAACTGTTGCTTGTCGTGTAAGGAAGCGTGGGCCCAATTTGACCAGGCCCATGTAAGGTTTTTCCCTTTTTGGCCTGCTTGTTACAGTGCTTCCGGTCAATAGAGACGTTGATCGCCTCACGGGGCGCATTGGCCGCCCAGTTTACCTTTCACATGGTGAATACTGGCGTTAACCACATATCTGGGTCTTCTTGGATTTGGGCTATTTTTGTTATTGGACCAGCCTACTATGGGCAACCCATTACTTGCCCTCCAGGTCGGTGGTTTGAATTCTGGCCTTTGACATGTTCACAATAGGATGCACCTGTCATTCGTTAAAGGCGACGGAACTGTTGATCATCTAGAGTGGAGCCTTACATGCTTCCAGAATGTTGATTGAATTAGTTGACCATTTTAGAAAACTTTTGGGTAACTTGGCGATGGAAATATTGACTGGATTTGTTGACCGCTTTGGAAAACTTTCGATTAACTTGGCGAAGAAAATGTTGACCGTATTCGTTGACCGTTTTGGGAAACTTTCGAGTAGCTTGTGGGAGCTGGAGAGGCGTGTGACCATTAGCTGGCCTGTCAGGAAAAAAGGTAGCCACTTGTCTACATGCGGTGAATTTAGGATCCCGGTAATTAATACGCCAGAGGATCTGATTCGACGGCGACCTTTTAGGAAGCAATACATGGCCGTAATGATGGCGCATATTTTCGAGACGATTTTATGTATTCACACTGGCCTTTAAGTTGTTCGTCCGCTTCACTTTGAATTTTTCCACGCTTTATTCTGTTCCTTTTCCTTCCTTAGCCTGAAAGAGAGAAAGAGAAAACCCTAGACGTTTTTCTAACTATGACCTCCGTTGCTGATATCACTTCTCTCCTCAGGGAGAACGATGTTAAGGTATTGTACATGGAGTATAATGTTTCAAAGGACATCGCCTTCTGTGTTCCTAGGAAGGATGACTGGGCGTTCTTGCCACCTGACGGCTCTGTGACCATCGACGAGGCCCATTTGAGGAGTGGGCTTCGTTTCTGATTTCTGATAAGCTGCTGTCGATCTTCCGGGCACTTTGAGTCCCCATCACATAGTTTCACACCAATACAATCCAGAATTTGTGTTCCTTTTGTATATTCCTCCGTCAGCACTCGAGGCTACTGATGATGTCGGGCAGAGGGCCCTTTAAGCTCAACCAGGTAGCAGAGTGGATCTCTCTAACCCCATGCAGCGGTCTTGGGGTAAGTACCGTCATATATGATTCTCTGAAGAATTGGAAGAACTAATTTTTCTTCATTCGTATGGGTGAGTCTTGGCCCTTAGCCAGAGAGTGGGACCAGGTGCTCGATGTGTATACTGGGGCGCCTTCTAAGGTAGAGACGGCGTCCCTGTCTTGGTTGGTCAAGCTTATTGAGGATCATATTGGGGATTTTCGGAGAGGCCACTTGGTTTCCCGTGTTGAGGCTAAGAAGGCTAAGTGGGGGCTTCCTTCTCCTATCCAGAAATTCAGGGTTCCTCCGCCAGAGGCCCTGCGGGGGAAGAAGCAGACAAAGGCCACTCTTACAGGTCTTCATCCATCCAATACCATTCCCACTAGTCCAAGGTAAAAGAGGGCGGCCACGGTGGCATCTTTTTCGTCGTCCTCCGGGCCTGACTACATGGCCGCTGGGCCCTATGCGGGTGTAGGCGTCGTCTCCGGGATTGAAGCGGAGCTGGTTTTAGAGGCTTACGACGCCATGTTGAGTGCCAGGGCGAGTGGCGTTGTTCTTCTGGTGCAGCCTGTGCTGGCGGGATTGCTGCCTGATCCTCAACCAGGGCCGGCGAAGATGACTCTTGAGCCATTTATTGGGACGCTTGAGCCGCACGAGCCATCCATTGGGTCTCATGCTGTGGGACTACAGATTGAGTAGCAAGAGATGGTTTCTGGGCCTCCCACCATTCCTGAGGAGCCAAACAGGATGAAGGATACCTCTGAGTAGCTGTCGGAGGAGCTCTTGGCGGAAGTCGCTGCCAACCTTGCCCATGAGGGTTCTACTTCTAGCCCACAGCCCCTAGTGCCAAATTTGCACGCCAGACCAGATAGGCTAGCACAAAGAGTTTGGCAAGTATAATTTCTGTTACCTGCCTTATCTTTATGTTTTTCTTTCTTGACCCTCTTTTTTTTTTTTAAATTTTGTGTAGGCTGATAAGGTCACAGGTGTAGTAGCCAAGGCGCTCAGGCAGAGAGACAGGGTGATCTTCGATAGGGACATGAAAATCGCGTGGCTCGACTCGAAGCTGCAGCCTCTGGGGGTGGAGCACCGGGAGGATGCGGCTGACTTGGAGTTTGTCTTGGTGGGCATGGAGGCAGAGAATGGGAGTCTAAAGGAGGAGAACGCCTGTTTGAAGGAGGAAAACAAGTGGGTTAAGAGGCACCTTGAACAGCTCGCGGGGCAGATGGCCACTCTGAAGAACGATCTAAGTCGCCCTCACAAGGTCGCGGATATGATGCTGTCTCAGTTATGGGAAGGGATCAACATCAGTCGGTGTATTGTGTGGTTTGTTGATCCTGACTTTCCAGTGAATCTCATTAACCTATCAAACCGGTTTGCACAGCGTCGTAAGAGCCTCGTGGGGGAGCCACGGCTCGGTCAAGAGCCACCGCTGCCTCCTTAGTTTTTGGTGACTTTTTTTCTCTTCTTTTTTTGGTACAGTTATGCAAATGTACTTTATCATAAGCAATAATACGAGTAATTTTGTGTTTATCGTGTGCCTTTGCTTTTTATAGTTGCTTTTAGCTTGTATTTGCCCCTCATTGTTCTGGACGGCTAGCTTGGTGAGATTCTTGCGAGTTGGCTGCCCGCTTTGTTTTAGGCGTTCATGGTATTTCCCAAAGGAGTGGAGTCATTGGGTGTGCTGTTTGTATTAAGCTTGCCAAGTATTCGCTTACAAGTAAAACTTGGTGGCGCTGCCCAGGTGTAGACTTGGGTGGCCAGCTTTGGAGGAACACTTTGCTCCTGTCGACTATTGTTGATTGACTGCGTTACCTCCTTGTGAAGAAGATTATCGCGTGTATTGCACTAGTCCTCTAAGATTTTTGACCGTTAACGGGCCACTTGAATGACCAAGGTTTAAGTTCGACCAGTTATAGGCCGCTCGGATGATCGAGGTTTAAGTACGACCACTTACGGGCTGCCTGGATGACTAGAGTTTAAGTTTGACCACCTATGAGCCGCCTGGATGACCAGGGTTTAGATATGACCACTTATGGGCCACCTGGATGATCAGGGTTTAATAACGAGAAGGTGAATACCTTCTCGACTTAGGGGCAGTTTAGGTTGTTTAAACCTGTAACAAGAATTACATATATATGCACATAGAAAAGGAAGCAAGCAGAATATGCTAAAGGGAATACTTGTTTTATTAATTGAAACATGCGTACAAATGATTACATACAAATATGCAGATTACTTACCTGGGTCCTTATTGGAAGTAGCGTTTGAGGTGGATCACGTTCCACGTTCGTGGGACCAATTTTTCATCCTGATTCCGGAGTTTGTATGCCCCATTTCGCAGGATGACGAAGACTAGAAAAGGCTCTTCCCAATTCGAGGAGAGCTTATTCCGACCGGCCATTTTGCCTGTGGCCTCGACGCTTCATAAGATCAAATCTCTAACATCAAACTGCCGTGCTTTTACCTTCTTATTATAATGACGAGCGATTCGGTGTTGGTAGGCCGTTGTTTGCATTCTGGCGGTGTCATGAGCTTCTTTTAGCAAGTCTAGGAATTTTCGAATTTTCTGGGAGTTACCTTATGGGTCAAAAGATTTTACCCTAAGACTTGGAATCTCGATTTTGACCGAGATCACCGCTTTAGTGTCATAGTAGAGTCTGAAGGGTGTCTTGTGCGTTTGCTCCTTTTGAGTTGTTCGGTAAGACTAAAGGACTGAGGGGAGCTCATCTACCCATGAGCCCCCCGCACCCTCTAGCTTGGTCTTAAACCTGTAGAATAGCATTCAGTTTATGACCTCCACCTGTCCATTCGCTTGTGGATATACCACCGAAGTGTGGACCAGCATAAAGCCAAGGTTGGTGCAATACTTGGTGAAGCATTTTTTCAAAAATTGAGTCCCGTTGTCAGTCACTATGACTTCTGGAACACCAAATCTGCTGATAATATTTTGACGAATGAACTCAAGAGCATTGTGCTCTGTGATCTTGGCTAGTGGGATGGCCTCGACCCGCTTTGTGAAGTAGTCGATTCATGCTATAATGAACTTTCTTTACCCCGTTGCGATGAAAAATGGGCCGAAAATGTCAATCTCCCATTGCGCAAAGGGTCAAGGCGCCTGGAGGGATTTCAGCTTAGCGGATGGCTGGTGGTGAAGGTTGTTGTGATGTTGGCAGTTTTCACACTTCTTCACAATCTCGAGCTCATCCTTTTTCATCGAGGGCCAATAGTAGCCTTACCACATGATCTTGAATGCTAGGTTTTTGTTGCTGACATGTGATTTGCAAATCCTAAGGTTTACTTTGCCCAAGGCGTAGTTAGCTTTTTCAGGGGTTAGGAATCGGAGGTACGGAGTCGAGTAACCGCAGCGATACAATCGTCTGTTGACTATAGAATACCAGCTTGCCATTTTCTTGATCTGCCTGGCCTCCTCCGCGTCTTCTGGTAGTGCTCTATCCCCTAGGTACCTTAGGTAGGGCGTCGTCTAATTTTTCATCCCGAAGATCTGCATTGCCTCTTATTTCTCTATACTGGGAGTGTTCAGAACCTCCCTCATGTCCCTTGAGTACTACTCTGACCAGCTGATCGCCTTCCAGTTTTCAATTCTGGGAATATGGACCAGGGTTAGCTTGTCGAAACTCTGGGCGGTCTCCCTTGCCTTGATCAAGTACTTGGCCAAGTGTAAGTTGTTCGGTTCGAAGTTTCCGTTAACCTGGTTGACGATTAGCTCGGAGTCACTATAAACAGCCAGTCGTTTGGCTGTGCATTCTTTCGCTAACCTTAACCCGGCTAACAAGGTTTTGTATTTGACAACGTTGCTGGTGGTCGGGAAGTCGAGTATAAGGGAGTATTTCACCTCAAACCCGTTAGGGGTCCTGAGGACTATCTCGGCACTGCTGCCTGTGTCCATCGATGATCCGTCTACGTAAAGTACCAATTCTGGAACTCCCTCGTGCTGTTCCGCGTTCTCCTGAGGTTGCTCTGTAAGAATTGGGGACATGGTCTCGACAATAAAATCGGCCAGAGCCTGTACTTTTATGACAAGTTTGGACCTAAACTCGATGTCGAACTCGCCTAATTTAATAACCCACTTTACCAGTCGTCCAAAAACGTCGGGTTTCTGGAGAATGCTCTTCAATGGCTGGTCGGTGAGAACTCTTACACGATGTGCCTAAAAGTAGGGTTTTAGTTTTCGTGCGGAGAATATGAGAGCTAAGGATTACTTTTCTATGCGCAGGTAGCGCATCTCTGGGTCGGTCAGTATTTTGCTTACGTAGTATACTGGTCGATGGGTGTCAGAGTCCTAGCGTATGAGGACGGAGTTGAGGGACACCTCTGACGCCGCAAGGTAGAGGTATGGCTCCTCTCCGACCTTGGGTGACATTAGTAATGGCGGATTAGCTAGATATTGCTTCAACTCATTGAAGGCTGCTTGACAATTTGCCGTCCATTGGAATTCGTTAGATTTTGTCCCCCTTAGAGTCTTGAAGAATGGTTGATACTTGTCACCAGACTTCGTTAGGAAGCGGGACAAGGCTACCAGTTGTCCGGTTAGTCGCTGGACATCCTTGATGATCCATGGGGGAGCCATGTCTGCGAGTGTCTTGATCTTCTTTGGGTATTGCCTTGATCCCTCGTCGGAAAACAATGAAACCTAACAATTTTTTCGAGGCTACCTTGAAGACGCGCTTAGCCAGATTTAGCTTGATTTGATGCTCATAGAGCACCTCAAATGACTCTGTCAGATCGCAGATATGGTTGTCGGTGGTTTTGCTCTCGACAAGCAAGTCGTAGACGTAAACCACCATATTGCGGCCGATCTGTTTCTCAAATATTTTGTTTACCAGTCGTTAGTAGGTGGTTCCTGCATTCTTCACTCCAAAGGGCATTACCTTATAATAGTAAGTCACCTGGTCTGTCATAAATGAGGTATGCTCATCGTCCTCCGGGCTCATCCAGATCTAGTAAAGGAAAGCTCAACAGCTCATGTCCAGACGTCGAGTCCACAAGCAGGTCGATTCTAGGTAAAGGAAAGTTGTCCTTCGGTCAGGCTTTGTTAACGTTGGTAAAATCAATGGACATTCGCCATTTTTTGCTACTCTTCTTTACCAGGACGACGTTGGAGAGCTAATCGGGGTATTGGATTTCTCTGATGAATCCGGCGCCGAACAGTTTCTTTACTTCCTCCCGGATGGCGACTAATTTTTCTACCGAGTAATTTCTCTGCTTCTACCTGATAGGCTTTTGGTCCAAATCAAGGCCCAACCTATGGACCATTACCAGGGCCGAAATTCCAGTCATGTCAGCGGGAGTCCATGTGAAGATGTCAGCATTCCATCGCAAGAACGTGATCAGTTCATTGCGTAGTGTACCAGTGAGTGAGCTGCCGATTTGTACGCATTTTTTCGGATCCTCCGGATTCAGTGGGACTAGGTTGGTTGCCTCAATAGATTACACTTACTGTAAGGTTGTTTCGTCTTGGTGGTCGAGTTCTCCCATCGCTCTGGTACTGCCGTTAGGAGCAATTTGGGACATGTAATATGTCCGCCCGGTGACTTGGTCACCCAGCATTTTGCCCACATCGTATAGCGTTGGAAATTTTATTTTGAGGTGTGGTATTGAAGTGACGGCCCCAAATGTCATTAGACATGATCGACTTAGTATAGCTTTTTATAGGAAGGGTAGGTCGACTACCAAGAAGGTGAGTGTACGACTTGCCATTTTCAGGTTTGTTCCTAGGGTCACTTTTAATCGAATCGTCTCTTGGACAGGCACCAGTTCATTGTTAAGGCCATACAGAGGGCCTTCGGTAGGTTTTAATTGGTTCTTTTTTAAGCCAAGTTTAAAGAACGCAACTAGATAAAGTAAATCATAAGAACTTTCATTGTCAATGAATAATTGTTTTAGTTGGTAGTCGATACTACCGTCTGAAATGAGTGTAGATACAACAAGGGGGTTCGTATGGGGGGAAATTACATGTGTTAGGTCGCTGTCACTAAAACTAATGATATTGTCAGTAGTGCGCTATTTCTTCTACCCAGTCTGCTGCTTCTTATTGTCATCCAGGTTCTTGGCCAACCGGTGGGTGACCATGTTGACCACTCCTACTGCAACCCGGTTTCGTGGAGGGAAGGCTCTGATCCTTCTCCGCCCGTCATGCCAAATCTCTAACCAGGGCCCTTAACGAACTTGGTGAGATGACCCCTTCTGATTAGCTCTTCAATTTTCCGCTGGAGGGTCTTGCAGTCCTTTGTGGAATGCCTGAGAGATCGATGGAAATCGCAGTACTTTGTCAAATTTTCTCTCTCCGCCTTCTTAAGTGGTTTTGGCTACTTAAAGAACTTTTCTCAATGGATCTATATGAGGACATTCGAACGCGTATCAGTCAAGAGCGTTAGGCTGATGGGCTTATGTTGTTGTGCTCTGGTGGTCCGGTCCTGTGGTACTTTCAGTGGGAGTGATCGCCACTATTGTACTTCCCTTTTCCTTCTCCGGGGAATGGGCGAGGCTGTTTGGTCTATTCTGAATATTTAGCCTCGTTGGCCTCTTCTGCTGTCGCGTAAGCCAGGTTGATTGATTCCGCCTCCTGGAAGGTCAGCATGTTCTTGTGCGCTAGGTGCCTGAAGAAATCCTCGTATGTTAGTGCGGAGATGAAGCTGCTCAACTTTATCTCCTTTGTGATCCTGGGGATCCGTCTGGCTTTTGCCACAAAGTGATCTAGAAACCTCTGTGGATTCTCTCCCTACTTTTGCTTGATGTGGGAGAGGTGCCACGATTGTTTTTTCTCTCGGCGACTAGAGGTGTATTGAACCAAAAAGAGATTAGTCAGCTCCCTGAAACTTTCGATTGAATCTGAAGGGTGGTGGTGGAACCATATACGAGTGTTTTTTTTAATGTGAGCGGAAAGTAGCGGCACATCGCTGAATCCTCCAACTCTTGCAGATTCAGATGGGTGCGAAAGTGATCAAGATGATCTACCGGATCAGTGCTCTCATTGTAAGAGTCAAGGGAAGGCATCTTGAATTTGGCCTGGATTGGACGATTCAGGATCTCTGTTGTGAAAGGAGATTTGTCTAGATCAATGGTGTATTCATCATCCTTGAATACGTGATTCCAAATCATCCTTGCATGAGCAGCATTGGCTGATCTCTTAGAGTTGTAATATGTTCTCAACTCCGTTCTTTCCTTAGAATGGCCAGTAGCCGGCCGGCTACTGTCTTCAATGGATCTGACAGTCCTGGAGGCTCCCTCCTGGACCGGGTTCTTGGTCTCCGTCCGAGAGTATCGGGAGTTCCTTCGTTTTGGACTTTCCTCTGAAGACATATTTCCTGAGCACTCCTCAAGCCTGGTCTAGCTTGGAGCACGTGAAGATTCGGGGATCTGAGTGTTGGCCAACCTTCTGGACTTTTTGGCTGGTTTCTTCTTTCTCTGGCCTCCTCTTCTAGAGGCCGGCGCAGGGATTGCTGTGGGCGGAACCCCAAATTGTGAGTGCTCCTATTGGGAGCAGAGTATTTGGGGTATCTTATTGGTGTTTTGCATATGCTCTACTAGATGCTGAAAGAAGGGTCCTGGCACCTCGTTAATTGTCCCGTTGACCATGGCACCAGTAGCATGGTCCTGGTCGGGAGAGATCGCGTCTCTAGCGGGTTCGCTAACTTGTGCTCTTGTATTCACCATTCTGGTTGGTTTAGTTAGTGAGGACGAGAGAGTTTTTTAGGAAAGCGTGGTAGGCTTTTTGTAAGCACTTTCCACAGACGGCGCCAATGATACGTCCCTAGATCCGAATTTCGAACAGATTCGGGTTGACTTGATTGGCTAGATTTGGCTCTGTTTACTAAGTTTGGACCCTGCACACTATTACAACAAACAAGAGATTAGGTGCCGGCAAAAATTTATCCCACAAAAAATATTTCGACGTTCAAGTTAGTAATAAGCCTTCGATTTTTAAGAAGAAAACTAAAAATGAGAGAGAGAGAGAGAAATGATAGGGAAAGGAGTGCTTGCTTTCACACGAGAGAGACGTTTTGGCGGCTCGAAATAAGTACATTTTCCCAACTTAGTGTTTGCGGGGAAAGAGTGAGAGACTAAGTCCTGTAAGCGTGGAAGCTTTGAAGGACAGATTTTAGAGTGTGAGTGGTTTCTCAGGAATTTGAAAGATGAGTGTGGGATTTTACAGTTAGCGACGGCATGCTTAAATGTGAGCATTTGTATGCTTAGAAGTATGCGTGCCCTGGAGCAAAGACTCTGTGGGCTTATATAGATGGTGGGCAGGGTGACCTTCTTTGGTCATGAAGGTGCGATTCCTGCACCATGTCGGGCGGCCTTTCTTGAGTATGAAGGTTTGACTTGTGCAATCTATTGGGATTGCTTCCTTTTCTGGCGAGCAACGGTTCTCTAGATTACTTGCTTTCCTTTTATACTCTATTACCGTTAGTGTCTGCAGTAAGCAGGAAGAGAGGGTCTGACGCCTTCCTCATGAGAACGACGTTAAATATGTTGGTATCCTTTTTTGTATAGATTGGTTTCAAGTAAGACGTGAAATTAGGGAAAGGAACTGTTGCTTGTTGTGTAGGGAAACGTGAATTGGGCTTGGCCCATGTAAGATTTTTCCCTTTTAGCCTGCTTGCTATAGTGCTCCCGGTCAACAAAGACGTTGACCGCCTCATGGGGCATGTTAGCCGCCCAATTTGCCTTTCACATGGTCAACGTTGGCGTTGACCGCATATATGAGCCTTATTGAATTTGGGCCATTTTTCTTATTGGGCCAGCCCACTATGAGTATACCCATCAATTTTAAATGTCTAAGTTTTTGATAGTCTAACCATAATCTCTTCTTTGTTGTAATGGGTCATCATACCATATAATAATTTTGATAATCTAGTTATATAAATTAAAGATAAAAATGTAACTTATTATTTTTTATTGGCTCCCAATCCATCTGTTTTAACTAATGGATCTTGACCCGTGGATCTTATTAAATATATTCGTTGATTTAATTTTTTTAATGATGAATTGTTTCCCAACTTAATAAGTTTGGGTTAAACTCCGAATG
>JAODPA010021572.1:0-12949 GCA_025585075.1 Nepenthes mirabilis | reverse complement strand
TAGGTATCCATTATGTTATTTATTATTTTACTGATTGACTTATGAATTCAGAACCTCACATATCTCATAAAGACTTATCTTTTGAAGAACAGCCAATTTAGATACTAGATTACTAAGGAAAACCCTTCATAAGAAGACTATTCTAGTGGTAAAAGTTTTGCAAAAACATCACAACAAGAGCAAAGCAACATGGGACTTAGAGGAAGACATGAAGAATAAATGCCCATGTATGATGTATGTATTTCGAGAATGAAATTCTTTAATGGAAAAAATTGTAACACGTTAGTATTTTGACTCAAGTTTATTAAACTTTTGATCGAATGAGTAATTATCAAGGGTAATTAATAAAATTAATTATTGCAGGCCTATTTAGGCTAACATTACGAGAAAGCTAATCATGTTAGATTTACTAGAATTTTAAAAAGGCATTTTGCTAATTTTTTGTTAATAATTAATAATTTATATTAGTGCCTTAGAATATTAATTAGGACTCATTATGAGTTTATCATGTGCTTATGTGTAGCATCTAGAAGAGGATAAATAATTAATAAGAGTATTAATATTAACTTAAACTTTAATTATAATTTAAATTATGTGAGGCATTAAATACAACTATGAAATTCTAGAACTCGTACTTCTTCTCTCGTCATTTTCAGCTACCCCTCATGATGCACCCTATTCATATTATGTCTTGAGATTAAAGCTTTAAATTGTCATTAAAGTAATAATTATCTAGGAAGTGGCAGTAATCCTATCATATAAAAGCAAAAGAATATCACTTATGCTTATTCTCTTTGGATATAAAAATAATTAAATGGTGTCATGGTTTTTAAGCCGTAGGCGCACTCATTATTGGTTTCTCACCATCAGCTTTAATTTATTTTCTCTCCTTTATTTTGCTGTTATCTTATATGAATATAGGGCAACTTTGATCTCATCATTTAACTAAGCAATCAAACAGGAAATTAGAAGAATTAACAGGACAACTTGGTTCATCCTCCTAACCGCCCCCACATTGATTGTATTCACACTATCATCCACTCTCTATTTAAGTGGAGATGCCTCCCTTGCACCTATTTGTTATACCTTGTTGTTCCTACCAAGTGATTGAGAGAGGTAGAGTGAGAGAGAAGGAAGATCACCCATGCCTACTCCTTCTACCTTGGACTAATCCTTTGGTGGTGATGCCATGATTCATTTAGAGAGTATTAATGGTAGCCATTCGAGTTTCTAGATCAATTTTTTTGACATATCTTGGGCTAAGTGAATTTCTACTATTTTTAGATATTCTTATTATAGTAAGTGAAACTTCTTAATCACTCTAATTATTATTTAATGCAAGTAAAATCTTTACTATTATTGGACAATCTATTTTCTAATATTTACTTGTTAGTCAAAATCTATGGGATTGTCCTTGTTTTATTGATTCCAATTATGAATTAATATAACAAATAATATACAAGAATTGTATGTGTAATTTCATTATCAGTTTTCAATGTTTTTCTGTGTGACATTTAGATGTCTCATATTTATTTGGTCATTGTTTTGAATTATGTTCAAACACTAGCATACGCATGGTGAATAGGAATATTTTATACTTCTACAATATGAATTTGCTTCTTATGAATGTAGGATTTCTTTCATTCAGCCTTAATGTAGAAGACTATTTTGATGGTGGATATACTATTTGTAGGGTGTAAACCAAAGTGTTTATGATCTATATGTTCAGTGCTTTATCAGCGTAGCCTAGGATGGTTACTCTAGAGTAATGCCAAGTGTGTAGAAGGATAGTAATAGACCAATATGATAACACGTGTTGAGTAGTTACTATATTTTAAGAGACGTTTATCTTATCATTAGTCATTGTTACTTTTCTTTGCATGATGTTCAATGCGTGAGTACATTTTTAGATATTTATGGTTATAGTAAAGGAGATTATATAAAAATACTACGGTTATAAGGAATATGAAACCTTAATAAGATTCATAGTTGTTTGATACTAATTTTCACATCTCAATGGGTTGAGGACTACGTTCACGGAATGATGTTTATAATCCAATTGATGGGGACACCAGTAACGGACTGACTAATGAAGGAAAAAGCGGCCCAAATCCTCAACAGCCCATTCTGATTGGATGGTCAACATTACCGTTGATCGGACGAAAAGCAAGTGAGCTAATAGAAACCCAAGATCAGGACAACTCATTTGAGCACAAGAAGGTCAACGCTTCCATTGATCGAAAAAGTGACCAGTAGACTGGCTCAGGCCCAAGACGCACACGGCCCAAGCAAAGATTGGTCCACGTGTTTGTCCTCAAGTCACAACGGTCACCTGCCCTAATTTTTCGTATCTCCAAAGAAGGCAATCTTTACTGTAATGGTCACATCCAGAATGAAAGCACATCCCGACAGGAAGGTGTCAAAATCTACGCATAGCTTATTGAAAACCCTAACGACTATAAAACGCAGAAGGAATGAGATCAGCCTCTTTGACCGTTACAGCCAAAAAGGCACTCACACCTATACAAGAAAGGCAATAATCCTCCACCAAGCGTGGGCATCAAACCCCTCTACATAAGGAAGGCATCTCGTGAACATGGCTATAAAAGGCCATGGGAGCTAACATTTTCTATGACGCCTTCTCTTGCCCACAAAAGCCCTCAAGCAATTACAAAACTCTCAAAAGCTCTCCAACTCTCTCAAGCATCCTACGCTCACACTCTCTCCGCTACTAGTTCCCAACGAATTTAGTACTTAGAGAGACTGCTTCTCACAGGCAATTACAAAAGCCACTCATCCTACAAGTGCACTCCCACTTACAAACACACTCCTTGCATCCATTTCTACATCCCTTGCATCCACCTTCTAATTTTAGAAGGTCATTTACTAACTTGAGCGTCGAAATATTTTTAATAAGACCAAATCTCGCTATCACCTGACCTCTTATTTGAAGTTGTACTGTGTAGGACCCAAAACTCAGCGAATAGAGACTGAAACCAGACGGACTATTTGACCCGAATATGTTCAAGCTTAAATCCAAGACGCATCATTGGCGTCGTATGTGGAAAGCTAATGAAAAGCCAACCACTTCCATCCTCACAACCACTCTTATCTTCCAAGTCAGTCCTATCAATTGAAATGGTGAACACCAGAGCCCAAGCTAGCGTTCCCGCTAGAGATGCTGTCTCCCCTAATCAGGGCCACTCTGCTGGAAACTAGGTCGGAGTGGCACCCATACCATTCTTCCAAAACCTGGTGGATCAAATGAGCAATATGAATAAAATACTCCAGATACTCTACACTAGCCAGGGCAAGAAGAAGTAGGAGGCTTTGCCCTCCTTAGTTCCCATTCCGGCCTCTAGGAGAGGAGGCCAGAGGAAGAAAAAGTCAACCAAGAAGGCTACGAGATCAGACAACTCTCATGCTTTGGAGGCCTCCAATGCCCAAAGCCATCCAAGGCTAGAGGGGCGCTTAGGCCATAGGAATCCGAATGAGAGTCTAGAGAGGAGAAACCCTCAATACACTCGGGACGAGTCACGGCCTCAAGCTCAGGAGGGAGCCTCCCAGAATGATCGATCCGCCAACTATAATAGCCAACTGGCTACACGCCGTACTGTTGAAAGAACAAAATTAAGGACTTATCCCAACTCTAAGAGATCTAGGAACGCCTCCTGAGCGGACGAAAAAGTTGAGAAGATCTGAAACCGCATGTTCAAGGATGACGACGAGCATGCTGTTATCTGGAGAGATCTCCATTCACTGCTGAGATCTCAAACTATCCATTACCGGCCAAGTTCAAAATGCCAGCACTGGATTCTTATGATAGAGTACTGATCCCATAGATCACTTGGGTCACTTTCGCACCCATTTGAATCTCTAGGGTCTAGAGAATATGGTAATGTGTGGGTATTTTTCTCTCACTTTGAAGGGAGATACCTGAATTTGATTCCACCGACTCCCATCAAAATCAATCCGGAGCTTCAGTGGTCTCACTGATCTCTTTCTAACTCAGTACGCTTCTAACCACTGGGAAGAAAAGCAGTCATGGTATCTCTTCCACATCAAGTAGAGACAGGGAGAGAACCCAAGAAAGTTCCTGGAGCACTTCGAAGTGGAGGCCAGAAGAATTCCCAGGCTCATAGAGGAGATAAAACTTGACAGTTTCATCTCTGTCTTGACGCACGGAGACTTCTTCAGGCACCTGACCCACAAGAACCCACAGACCTTTTGAAAAGTGGAGTCTATCACCAGGGCCTATGCAGCCGCCGAATAGGCTAATGAGGCAAAACGTCCTGAGAGGACCAACTAGTTTTTCACTTTCCCAGCCGAGGGAAAGAGGAAGAATAGTGGTGGCGACAATCTCCATTGGAAGCAGCATTGGACCATAAGGAGTATAGGACGATCAACCTGACTCCCCTCAACGACACACGGGCCAACGTCTTCATGCAAATTCGTGGAGAAAATTTTCTCAGATGGCCAAAACCACTGAAGAATACAGAAGGAGAAAATCCAGCTAAGTATTGCGATTTCCATCAATCTCTAGGACACATCACGGAGGATTGTAAGATGCTCCAGCGGGAGATTGAGACACTCATCCGGAGAGGCCATCTTACCTGGTTCATCAGGAACCCTGAGCAGAGTTTCAGCACCTCAGATGGGGAAGGACCAGATCCGTCCCAGCCATAAAATCAAGTCGCGGTTGGAGTAGTCAACATGATTATGACCTGACCGGATAAGACCCAAGCAAATCACAAGGAGCAGCAAGTTGGACGAAAGAAGCAGAGAATGGATAAGAATGCCATTAGCTTTAGCGATGGTGATATGAATTATGTAATTTCCCCATACGCTGATCCCCTTGTTGTATCTACACTCGTTTTAGACGATACTGTAGACTACCAATTGAAACAAGTTTTGAGTAATAATGGGAGCTCCAAGGATTTATTTTATCTCGATACTTTCTTTAAACTCGGGCTTAAAAAGAATCAACTGAAACCTGCTAAAGGGCCACTGTATGGCCTAGACGACAAGGCTGTGGATATTTAAGGAACAATACAGTTGGAGGTCACTCTAGGCATGTACCCCAGAATAGCGAGTCATACACTCACCTTTCTACTCATTGACGTGTCTTCCATATACAACGCTATCCTAGGCCGGCTATACCTAGTAGCGTTTAAAACCGTCACCTCGATGCTGTATTTAAAAATAAAGTTTCCAACAGCGTGCGGTATCGGTGAAGTGCTGGGTAACCGAGTAATTGGGCAGACATGTTACATGTTCCAAATTGTACCAAGCAGTAGCAGACGGCCTATAAGGGAACTGGACCATCGAGGCGAAGTAACCTTACAGCAGGCACAACCTGGCGAGGCAACCGACATAGTTCCACTGAATTCGGAGGACCCAGAGAAGTATGTACATATCGGGGGCTTACTCGTTGGACCCTTGCATGAGAAGCTGATAGCGTTCTTGTGACAGAAGGATGATGTCTTCGCATGGACACCTGCTGGCATGCTTAGGATTCCAACCAGAGTAATGGTCCATAAGTTGAATCTCGATCCCGACTGTAAGCCCATCAGGAAAAAGTGGAGGAACCACTCCATGGAAAAACTCGTAGCAATCCGAGAAGAAGTGAAGAAGATTCTAGATGCCGACTTCATTTGAGAAGTCCAATACCCAGATTGGCTCTCCAACATCGTCCTGGTAAAGAAAAGTAACGAAAAATGGTAGATATGCATCGACTTTAACGACGTCAACAAAGACTGCTTCCCTTTGCTCAAGATCTACTTGTTGGTGGACTCGACTTCAAGACACGACCTGTTGAGCTTCATGGACACATACTCGGGATACAACCAAATCTAAATGAGCACAGAGGATGAGGAACACACATTGTTCATGACCGACTAAGGTACCTACTGCCATAAGGTCATACCTTTCGATCAAGAGAACGCAAGTGCCATTTATTAGAGGCTCGTGAACAAGATGTTCAAGAAGTAGATCGACCGCAATATGGAGGTGTACGTCGATAACATACTTGTCAAGAACAAGACCACCAGTGACCATATTCATGATCTGGTTGAGTCCTTTAAGGTACTCCGCACACACCAGATGAAGTTGAATCTTTCAAAGTGTATCTTCGAAGTATCCTCAGGAAAGTTCCTGGGTTTCATCGTCTCTCAAAGATGAATCAAAGTAAACCCAGAGAAGATCAAGGCCCTCACAGAAATGTCTCCGCCGCGGAGTATCAAAGATGTCCAAAGGCTAATCGGACGACTAGCAATACTTCTCACTTCTTGACAAAATTGGGGGCCAAGTATCAGCTGTTTTTTCAAGGCTCTGAGGGGAACTAAAGTAAATGGTTTCTAGTAGACTGTGGGATGCCAAGCAGCCTTTGACGAGTTGAAGTAGTACTTGGCCCGTCCACCGTTGCTAATGTCACCTAGGGACAGAGAAGAGCTATACTTC
Source organism: Nepenthes mirabilis (assembly GCA_025585075.1). NCBI lineage: Eukaryota > Viridiplantae > Streptophyta > Magnoliopsida > Caryophyllales > Nepenthaceae > Nepenthes > Nepenthes mirabilis. Next base: position 6,490 of record JAODPA010021572.1, on the reverse strand, counting down.
TACTTAACAATATCAAAGGTAACTCTCAGCTTCATCCTTATACGCCAGGACTCCGACTCTCAGCGGCCAGTCTACTATGTGAGTAAGACATTGACTACCGCAGAGACACGCTACCCTCACGTTGAGAAGTTGGGTTTGGCACTCGTCTTCTTAGCCCAAAAGTTGAGACCATATTTCCAGGCTTATCGTGTGGTCATCCTGACCGACCAGCCACTGAAGGGTATCTTCCAAAAACCTGACGATTCTGGACGGTTAGTCAAGTGGGCCATTGAGTTGAGAGAATTCGATATCAAATTTTGGCCAAGGCTAGCCATCAATGGTCAGGCCCTGGCAAACTTCATTGTCGAGATTACAACCTCAATCATCGATGAGCACCCCACTGAGGACACAAGCCACCACCCAGAAGAGCCGGAATGGGTTCTCAACGTGGATGGTTTGTCTACAAACTCAGGCAGTAATGCTGGAGTGGTCCTAAGGATCCCAAATGGGTTTAAGGTAGAGTACTCCCTTAAACTCGATTTTTCGGCCACCAACAATGTTACCAAGTACGAAGCCCTACCAGCCGAATTACGACTAGTCAAAGAGTGCTCAGCTAAGTGGCTAACTATCTACAGTGACTCAAAGCTAGTCGTTAACCAAGTCAATGAGAGTTTTGAGGAGTGCAACCTTGTCTTGGCCAAATACCTGGCCAAGGTGAAGGATGTGATCCGGAGATTTGACAAGCAGAACCTAGTCCAGGTTACCAGAATCAAGAATTGGAAGGCCAACCAACTTATTAGAGTAGCAGTAGCCGAAAATCCAAAATAGTACTCGAGGGACATATGGGAAGTCTTGAATACTCCCAGTATAGACAAATAGGAAGTGATACAAGTTTCCGACGCCGAAAGTTGGATAACACCTTACTAAAGGTATCTAGTGGACGGAGCCAGAGAACATGGATGAGGCCAAGCTGATTAAGAAGACGGCCGACTGGTACACTATAGTCGCCGGACGACTCTATTACCATAGATATTCGACTCTATACCTCCGGGGCCTTACTCCTGAGAAGGCTGACTACGCCTTGAGCAAAGTCCACCTTGAAATATGTGGATCACACATTGGCAGCAAAAACTTAGCATTCAAAGTCATATGCTAGGGATATTACGTGCCTACAATGAAGAAGGATGCCCTAGAGTTCGTAAAGAATTACGAGAAATCCCAACTCCATAGCAATCTTGACCACCAGTCGCCCACGGAGCTAAGATCCCTCCAGCTCCTTGGCCTTTCGTGCAATTGGGGTTTGATATTCTCGGCTCATTTTTCATCGTGAATGGTTAAAGGAAGTTTATCATCGTGGGCATAGACTACATCACCAAATAGGTTGAAGCCGCCCTGCTGGCCAAGATTACCTAACACAATGCACTGGAATTCGTTTGCCAGAGCACAGTGAGCAGATTTGGCATTCTCAAGGTCACCGTGACCGACAATGAAATCCAATTCTCGGAGAAATACTTCACCAAGTATTGCACTAGTCTTGGTATCAGATTGGTCCATATTTCAGTAATATACCCCCGGCAAATAGATAGGTAGAGGTCACCCACCGTACGCTACTCTACGGTCTAAAAACCAAGTTGGAGAATGCAGGGGGCTCTTGAGTTGATGCACTGCCCTCCGTCCTATGGTCATAGCGGATGACTCCTAATGAACCAACTCACGAAACACCCTTCAACTTCTACTATGGGACTGAGGCGGTAATTCTGGTTAAGATTAGGCTCCCAAGTTCTAGAGTCGAAGCCTTCGATCCACTTGGTAACTCCTAGAAAATTAGGGAACTCCTCGACTTGTTAGAGGAAACCCACGACACAACTAGAATGTGGACAATTGCCTACCAACAACGAATCGCCTGCTATTATAACAAGAAAGTGAAAGCACGATAATTCAAATTTTGAGACTTGGTCTTGCAAAATATAGAGATTACAAGCAAGACCACCAACCGTAATAAGCTCTCCCCGAATTGGAAAGACCTGTTTCTAGTCTCACCCGTTCTGCGGAATAGAGCATACAAACTCCAAACCCAAAACGACAAGTTGGTCCCATAGAAGTGGAACGCAGTCCACCTAAAGCGTTACTTTTAGTGAAGACCCATGTAGGTCATCTGTATGATATGAGCGTGCTTGTAACATATATTGTCATTAAGAAAAAAATTCTTTTCCATTTCCATTGTGCCCTGTATCTCTTTTTTTTTCTTTTTCTTTTCCATGTAAATGCTCACTTGCAGGTTACATGAAATAAACAACATAGACTGCCCCTAAGTCGGGCAAGTTTTTACCAATTCGCAATTAAACCCTAATTATCCATGCAGCTCATAAATAGTCGAACTAAACGCTGGTCATCGAGGTGGCCCATAAGTGGTCAAATTAAACCCTAATCATTCAGGTGGCCTATAAGCAGTTGAACTAAACCTTGGTCATCCAAGCGGCACATAAGTGGTTAAAGTAAACCCTAATCATTCAGGTGGCTCATAAACGGTCAAAATAAACTTTGGTCATTCAAGTGGACTGTTCACATTCTAATTCCAAACCTTATGGGGCTTTAATGGCACGCATGACGACCTCCTCCAACAGGAGTTAGAGCTGTCAGTCTACAACGATCAACACCTCAGGAGCAAAGTGCTTTGTTCAAAAGATGGCCACCCAAGATCATACATAGGCAGTGCCACCCAATCCTCAATTCACACTTAAGTATAGAGCTGACTTGATACTACATCAAGATTCACCTCGATGTCTCCTTGAGGACTTAAGTCCAACTGAGAGCATAACAAACATCTCCAATGTTGCGAGATGAACAGCCAACTTGTACAGGACACCAAGCATATCGGCTAATACAAAGAACAAGTAACTAAAGAGACAGTTAATGAATGCAATGTCATGGAATGCAATATATCAGTAAAGTGATTGTTTTATTAATGACAAAGCTGTATTTACAGTTACATCCAAAAATAAAAAAGCAAGGGATACAAAATCTCTACTAAAAAATAGAACTCCCAGGAAGAGGTGGGAGAGGCCTCTATTCACTCTGGGGCTGGATCACAAAGCTCTCATGTCGCCTGGCAGTACAGTTCACTAGGTTAAGGACACCAATGGGAAAATTGAGGTCTACAAGTTGGGTAATGCGGCAACTAATGTTGATGTCTTCCCATAACCGTGCCCACAGCGCCTGAGAAACCTCATGTGGACATATGCAAGTAGATAGCTCATTCTCTAACGAAGCTATCTTTCTCAGAAGCTCATCGGTATGCCCCACTGTCTAGGCAGCCTCCTCTTCTAGTCTCATAGTTTTTTCCTTCAGTTTAGTCAACTCTAACTGGAGAGCGGCTTTCTCCTCCTAGTGCTGGGCCCTCAGTAGGTCCATCTACTCCTCGAACCAAGTGATCTCTTCTTCATAATCCAAGATCACCATGTGCCATTGACGCAATCCCTTACTCACTGTGGCTGGAATCTTTTCCTCCTTCTAGAAATCAAAGAAGTTAAGCAACAACAACAGAGGAAGAAGAGAAGGGAAGCTTCAAAAAATTACCAACCAGACTTTTTGTGGCCTCCTTACTTGTTTGCTCTGCAACCTTGGGCCTGATGGTGGAGGACTGGGAGCGACAGCCTCCTCAGCACGCTCTGCTAAAATCTCAGCAGCAATCTCCTATGCCAACTCAACACTAATGTCAACCACCTCAAAAAACTCTCCAGCGGCTAGCTCATTAGGCACAGAAGATAGCTCCATAGCTAGCTCCTTCGTCTTAGCTGGTAGCTTTGCAAGTGGCTCCAACTGATCCAATAAGTCCTCCTGCTGTGATAGTGCGGCAACAACGCCACTTGCAGCAATGCCCACATGGCCTTGTACTCCACTACCGTAGCCTCTACACCAGAGTGCTCTCCGACTCCAACGAGTCATCTGGCCACTATGTAGTTCGACTCTGTAGAAGATGACAAATAAGGAACTATCGTCTGACCTTCTGGATCAGAGAAGGAGGTCCCCAACGGTCTTTCCAAGCTTCCTTCCTGGAAACCAGATAATCTCTCATAAACTCGGAGAGATAGTCCCTCACTAGCCACAATAGTGGCTCCACAGCAGCCACCTCTTTCTTGTGCATCCCGGAGAGAGCATTGGGAACCTCTCCCCAATCCTGGGACAAGGACCATGTATCCTCAACGTACACAAAGAAGAAGCGATCCTTCCAATTCTTTAAGGAATCGTAGATGGCGTCACTGATGTGTAGATCCCTAAGAGACAAGGAGATCCAGTCCCTACTCTGGGTGAATTGAAATAACACCCTAATTGCCTCTACCGTCAGCATTCGTGAATGGTGACGAAAGGAGATGTACAGCAAACAGAGGTACCGCACGGCATTGGCATGAAGCCGTGTGATAGGAACTCTGAGCACTATAAACATGGCGAGCAACTCCTCTGGTATAGGGAGACGTAGCCCACTACTTAGGTGGGCCTCGTATACGGTAATATGACCTCTAGGAGGGAAGCATGCCCTGTCGTGCTCACTGGGTATCATGAATACAATCTTCCGTAGAATGTTAAACTCAACATATAGTTCTTTCACCTCACTAATGAAAATCACGGAAGTAATCTCAAGAATGTAAGGAGCCACGAAAACATAAGCAAGAAGAGCAAGAAAGGACTTAGAAATTCTCAGAAGGAAAGCATAGAAAATTTGAACGGACATACAAATTATAAAGGAATGCAGCCGTTGGAGAAGGGCAATGCATCGAAAAGGTGCACCCATCGTCACTGACACGTGTCACCTTCAGAGAGGACACAGTCGAATCAGATCTTCTGGTAATTAATTTCTAGGATCACAAATTTACTACATGTTGACACTTGGCAACCTTTTCGACTGACAGTCCGATGGCATGATGGCGCGTTGATTCAATTTCTGCCAGTTCTCCAGATTCTATCCAGAACGGTCAACGAATTTGGTCAATACTCTTCTTCCTATTTAATTCTCCAAATTCTTACCAGAACGGTCAATGAATTTGGTCAACGCTCTCTACAGCCAATTTTTCGGATTCTTATTAGGATGGTCAACGAATTTGGTCAACGGTCTCTCCAACCAGTTCTCCGGATTCTATCTAAGACAGTCAACGAATCCGGTCAATACTTTCTACAGCTTTGTTCTCCAAATCTCAATTTTACAGTCAGCCGTCGCAGGCAACAAACCAAGGGCCATTGCTAGTGTCCTTACCAAGCTATCTCAAGCAAGTTGCCCAGCCAAAAGCATCTCATCGTGAACATGCTAAAAGTCAAAGTCCTGGACCACTAGCATGGGAAACTAGTGATGGGGTCGCTAATAACGGACTAGCCCACAAAGGAGAAAGCGGCCCAAATTATCAGCGGCCCAATTCTGATTGAACAGTCAACACTACTGTTGACCGGATGAAAAGTAAGTGAGCCAACAGAGGCCCAAAATTAAGATAGCCCATTTGAGCTCAAGAAGGTCAACGCTTTTATTCACTTAAAAAGCGGCCAGTAGACGGATTGAGACCCAGAATGTATGCAGCCCAAGTCTAGATTGGTCCACATGTCCATCCTCAAACCACAATGGTTATCTATCTTAATTTTTTACATCTTCAAAAAAGGCAATCTTTACTATAATGGTCACCTCCAGAATCAAAGTACATCCCGGGAGGAAGACACCAGAATCTACGCATGGTCTACTGGAAGCCTTAACGGTTACAAAACGTACAAGGAATGAGATCAGTCTCTTTGACCATTAAAGCCAGAAAAGCGCTCACACTTACGTAGGAAAGGCAACGATCCTCAACAGAGCATAGGTATCAAGCTTGTCTGCATAAGGAAGGCATCCCGTGGCCATGGTTATGAAATGCCATGGGAGCTGATGCTTTTGATGATGCCTTCTCTTACCCTCAAAAGCCCTCAAGCAATTACAAAGCTCTCAGAAGCTCTCCAACTCTCTCGAGCATCCTACGCTCACACTCTCTCTTTTACTAGTTTCCAATAGACTCAGTACTTAGAAAAACTACTCCTCACGGGCAATTACAAAAGCCACTCATCCTACGAGTATACTCCCACTTACAAACACACTCCTTACATCCATTTCTACATCCCTTGCATCTACTTTCTAATTTCAGAAGGTCGTTTACTAACTTAAGTGTCGGAGTATTTTCTATGGGATCAAATCCCGCTGTCACTTAACTTCTTATTTAAAATTATGGTGTGCAGGACCCAAAGTTTAATGAACAAAGACTGAAACCAGATGGACTACTTGATCCGAATCTATTCAAATTTGGATTCAGGATACATCACCTACAAATAATGAGTGGTAAGATATCAAGGAATATCGCACCGAGGAATGTTGAGTTTGACATGTGAATTAATATTAAAATAGAGTATTTTGATTTTTTGTTTGGGCATAGCTTATAGTTGAACTATGGGAATGCATAATTTCTATATAGAAATTTTGATAAATATTAAAATAATTTTATGT
>JAODPA010021561.1:0-12949 GCA_025585075.1 Nepenthes mirabilis | reverse complement strand
CATAGCACTTATCTATTATTTATTCTTATATCAATCTATACTGTGAATGTGCTAATATTAATTAATTAATAAAATATCATATTCTAACCCAATTGTAAAAAATAGTGAGAATAAATTTAAGATTGTATTGCGTTCCAAGTCTTTGGTTGTTGTACGGATTAGGGAGCTTTCGGGTTTCTAATCGTTCTGAGGCGTACGGGGAAGGGTTTGGACTCCGTCTCTATTAACCTGAGGTCTACACAACATAATTAACAAATAAAAAGTCAGAGGTCTGGTAGGATTTCTCCCACCAAGGCCACTCCGACGCTCAAGTCAACAAATTTTCGCAATGAATGGAAATGAGGCGCACGCTAAGAGGTGCATGGAAGTATGCTGAAAATGAGGGGACGGTGTGTGTTTGTTTATGCGAGAGAGAGAGAGTAGTGAGTAGGTGGTGGGAGGCTTAGCTTCCTAAGTGTACCGCAGTGGGTGGCTGACTTCCCGTTGCCTGAATAGGCTCAGGAGTTTGGACCCAGAGGCTAACCGGTAAGCTTAGAGCTTATGGCGTAGAGTCAATTGTCTTGGATCCCATCCTTCTCTTCGTTGAAGAAGAGGGACTTTATAGGCCCCTTGATGGGAGATTTTGGGCGCGAGAACTCCTATTGCTAGGGTTCATTGGCCGCTGATCGTTGTTGGAGATTACCGACACTTCAGCTGTCGTTTTGCGGTAGCAAATTGATTATCGGTCGTTGTTGGCTACGCTTGGTCTCCCCCTTAAGCTGGGATTGGTAGGCCGCCTATAGCGGCCGCCTTAAGCATAGCTTTGCAACGTTGACAGCTTCTCCATTGGCTGGCTCCTCCTACTCCCTGTTGTTTTTCGGTAGCTGTATTAATGAACTGCAGGGGACGCCCGTAGGCTACTACCGGTGGGCCGTCACGTGGGCACACCGTGTATTTGGGCTGGGCTTCGATTTTTCTTGGGCCTCCAGCGTTGGACCCAACACTAGCCTCCTATGCCTGGATCGATGAGTGGTCGGGGCTTGGCATGTTCCCTAGGTCCAATCTGCGGTCTGCCGGGCTCCCTCGAGATGCTCCAACACTTGTCATCTTCTGGGCTCGCGCATTCCCTAGGCACCTACGCAGGCCTTTCTGACGCTGCAGCGATTCGACGCTTGGATTGGAAGGATTCGCACGCCTGGGTTGCATCTGATTCGAGGACTTCTCCTATTCCATGAAAGACGCTCGTCAGGAGGCGTGCCTTGCCAAGCTCGAGAAGGATGCCTGTTCCGTCCATAAATAGAAGGGCTCCTCAGCGAGTGTAGTACATTCCTTGGCTGTCTAAGAGGAAACGATGCAAAGGCTCAAACTTGCTCCGCCTTTGGTGGGGACCCGTGAAGGAGTTGGATGGGCTAGATGGAGATCCGAAACTCCCAGAGGAGACTGTCTTTATGCCCGCGTTGCGGTTGATTCTTCATGCCAATGAGGGTGGCTCGGCCACTCTGCTATTGTCATGTGCCTTCCCTCAATGGTGTGACTCGTCCAGAGCGCTATCGAACCGCAGCGGAACTTCCACAGGGTCACACCCCGCCGGTGAAGCGCGTCGCTCGCAGTCTCCACTTCACTTGGTCCGTGCACAAGCCATGGAGGAGGCAGAGAGGGGAGTCTGGGTGAGGGAATTGCAGGGTTTTTCCCTACTAGTCCTTGCCTGAGGCTCTTGAGCTGGGCGTTGGCTCTGCCTCAGTGGATAACATTGGGATCATCTCCACCATGTGCAGACCAGCACACGACTGCCCCTGGTGGCTTGTTGGGGAATTGGTGCCAAGGCCGTGGTGATCTCATGTAGATCACATTCTCCAAGCTCACTCGGGCATCCAGGGTGGTCGTCGTGGGGCCCAGGTCCCGTGCCGTTTCTTGCTCCCTTTTCTTGTACATTCGTTGCCACAAATCCTATACTTTGTAAGAAAAGCCTTGATTGATAAAAGAAATAGTTCATTTATCTTTGTTCTTTCGTCTCATAGTGTGTGCTTTCCTTCTCTGATTGTTTTCCCCTGATGTGTCGTGCCCTGCTGTCTATGCTCGAGGACCTTCAGACGCTCACGGTCAGTTTTATCGATTTTGCCCCTCGAGCCTATATACCGTATGTGGTTGGGGCGACGTGGCTTGAGGGCAGCTTCCGACGCCTAGAGCTGCGGGGGCTGCAACGCCATTAATGGCAGTCACATCCATCCGTCTGTCTGACGCATTAGTTGCGCAAAAAATCGAGGGGGCACTGCGTCATGATGATCTGCCTTGGAAACGTGCGAGACTTCAGGGATTCCCACGTGGAGCGCGCCTGTTGGCTTTGTTCTAGCATCCCTCGTTCTCAGAGTGTAGTCGTTTCTGGAAGAACTGTCTATTTAAATGCGCAAATCCCTTCTCAGACAACGTGCTATGTTGCTTCTTTGGCGGTGGGAAGCTTCGCGTCGCTTACGATTCCTTTCTCCTTTGCTAGCTCTCATTTCAATCCGAATGGAGGAGTCGTCCTCGTCGTCTGGATCGGGATACCCGTCTGGAGGGTCCGAAATTGGGGGCTCATGCCTCCCGAGACCCGGGCATCGCCGCATCAGAGAGGGGTCACTCGGAGGTTACCGTCATGGGCCTTGCACGATCCCTGCGGGGGCCTCCGGGCTATGAGAGGACAGAGGGCTCTGCAGCCTCGCGAGAGCGCGGTCTAGGGAGGGCGGATCTCTCACTTCGGCACGTTGTCAGGGCAGTTGAAGACGTTGAAGCCCGGATGCAAGCTGCGGTAGCAGAGATAGAGCAGCTAAGGGCCCGCGCCACGCACTTTGAGAAAGCGTGGGTGGAATCAGAGGCGAGGGTGTTCAGGCTCGCCAATGCTAACATGGGGGCTCGAGCCCGCATTTTGGCTCTCCAACAAGAGAGTGAGCGGATACGACAAGAGTTTGGGACAAAGGTCACACGTATGGGGACTGAGTTGAGGTCGAGGTTTCGGCCGGACAAAATCGGCCTAGCACTAGAAAGGAACTTCTAGGACGGCATCCGTCTCAGCCAAAGACTAGTCTCGCTGGAGGACCCGAGCTTCCGCGTCAACGTCTTAAACTCTTGAAACTTTGGCGCCTAGAGACGCGCGGACCTGGTGGAGTATTCCGCACCTGGTCCCTCTTCGGCATATGAGGGATGTTGAATGTACCCCCTTGTAGTTAGCTGCTGTAACAAGTTTCTAATAAACGTTATAATGAAGGTCAATGCTTCGCCGCGCCATTTTGTTTTCTGTGGTTTGCTGTGTCTGGACTGTTCATCTTCATTCCCGTGCGTTTCTCTTCTTCTTTTTTTTTGGGGTCCCGCTGTCGTTCTTTTCGACGGTTGAAGTCCCCGCATTAAATGCGGGCGTGTCAGCAGGGAGTCTTCGTCGGGTGGCTGAAGCGACGTCGATATGCATTTTAACAAACAATCGTGTTTGTCGATTGCTCTGGGCCCCACGATGCCTCCGCGGGGTAGGCTTACAGCTTAGCCATTCTAAGTGGGGCGTCGTTGGGGTTTCCCGCGCGTTGGCACTTTGCTACCTATTTAAACTACTCCCCATGGAAAATTCCCTCTTCTTGTTTCCTTACGCTGAAAATCTTTCAACCTTGTCACGCACAGAGAGAAAGAGATGGCAAAGAAGAGAGAAGAGTCTTCCTCCTCCTTGCAAATTATGGCATCCCCAACAATTGGGGTTACCGTGCTCCTGGCTATGAGGGCAGAGCTAACGCTCCACCAGATGGCTTTGTCACAGTTTATGAGCACTATCTGAGAGAGGGGTTACGTTATCCCATGCCATGCACTCTGTACGCATCGGTGGAGGCGTTGGGCGTTCCTGTGGCAAGGTTCCACCCTAATGCTCTCTGTTACCTGGTTTTGTTGTGCATTTTTGCTCGCCTTCACGACGGTTCTTTCGACGCCAGGACAGCCAGGTTGATTTTTCGCTTCTCGGAGTCGGAGGGTTGGATCTCAATGTCGTCGAAAATCGGCTTCCGCTTTCGAGAGACCAACCCCGACTCCGTAAAGAACTGGAAAATTCGGTTTTTCTTCTTGCAAAAACCCCCTGACTCCGAGCTTTCGTGCGAGTGAGGCCCCATCTTAGGGTTCTTCCATGTGAAAGCGTCTACGGATGATGCTAAGGAGGCGGTGGAGTTGGTCTCTGCCATCGAGTCCTAGATGGCGAAGTTCTCCATCCTGAGCTATTTTTTAACATCTATTGCATTTAAGGCAGCTAAGTGGGGGCCCTTGTCAGGCTGGCGCGTTGCCAGCCCTACCAGGAAGGACCCTGAGGAAGGCGCCATTCCCCCACCATTCGATGGGGACAAGGAAGAAATTTGTTCGCTACTGGAATCCTCTTTGGATGAGGAGGAGATTGAGGCTCCCCTGAAGAGGTTGAGGAAGGTTAGAGATACCTCCACGCAGAGGTTGGCTGTTGACTCTGTAGCACTGGTTCGGGCTCCCGCCCCAGAGGCCTAGCTTGCACCGGGCCTTAGGAGGAGGCCGGCGAACTCGTTACGATTCCAGCCGCGTCGTTAGCCGGGCAAGGTGTCCCTGAAGTGGCGCTTCAATCCAGCGAGGAGTCTCCTGCGCGTTCTTTCATCGATCTGGCCATGGAGGTGGCTCCAGGCATAGCGAACGGCGCATCGGTCCTCGACAGCCCGAAGGAAGCATACGCGCAAGTGCCAGCGCTAGCGCCGGAGTTGGAGGGATCTTCAGAGCCAGCTGTGATCTTCGTTGAGCCGATTTCGGTGGGTTGGATTCTAGGGGACGTCCTCGCGGCGTTGGAGTTGGAAGTCGTACCGGAGGTCGACCCGCCTGGCGCTGAGACCGCCGTGAGAGAGACGGCCTCAGAGCCAAAGCCCCTAAGCGTTCCCTTGCCTTCCGCGCTTCTGACCCATCCAAGCCCTGCGGGAATCGTGGTCAAACTTGAGGAGCCCTTGGGCGCGTCTACGTCAGGAGATTCAGCACGTCCTCCGAACGTCAACCCTGCTTGGGTACAATCGCTCTGAACTGGTTGTTCTTTCGCAGCCACAGAGCTTTTTGAGAATTCCTCTGACTTCTTCATTTTCCACGCAGATCCCTGAGGAGGCTGATCCTCTCGATGAGCTAGCTGCCCTTCCGCACGGGAGCTTTCACCACGGGATGCTCGTCGTTTAGCACACGAGAGACCAGGTCACTTCCCTCCGAGGGGATAGGGAGCGGCCACAAGACGAAAACAGACGCTTGCAGCTAAAAGTGGACCAACTGGCTGTGGCGCTCACCACTCTTGAGGACGACAATGCACGCTTGTCGAATAATCTGAGGGGTCGGCTCACCCCGTCGAAGGCGGATCTAGTGATGGAGGTTCGGTTCTGGACGGCATTCGCCTGTGCCGTAGGATTGCTTCTTTTGCCGCTCCTAACGTACCGGAAGGAGTCTTCCACCCTGGCAATGCCGGGGTTTGGGACAGATCTCGCTTAAGGAATTTTCTTGAGGAGACCGGTCCGTCCGACCCTCCACAGTTTCCTTGTCTGTGTACATTTCTTTTCTTTCTCCTTCCTCTTTTTTTTTTTTTTTTTTTTGTACAAGTGATTGAAAAGTAGCACCTTTCTTGTTTTCTGTACACATTGCTTTTTCAATACAATCCGTGAGGTCGTATCTCACGCCCAACGGCTAAGCTTACAAAGCTATTGTCACCAAGGCTCCAATCTGATGCTTTCTTGTGCTGTACTCGTCCTTCGTCAGAGGATTTCATCGCATCTTGTGCGTTTGATGAGAAGCTCGATCCAGTAAGGTGGACGTCGCCGCAAATCCCGTGGAGCCGCACTGAGAGCCAGCCAGGTTTTCAGGCCGCAGCAGCTAAGCTCCGTGTCTAGGCCTTTCATCGTGCAATATCCGCGTTGAGTGCGTGGCCCCCGCTCAAGGTGTTATCACCACAAGGTCCTAGCTCTTGACCATCGTAGACTGAGGGTGCTTTTTTTTTGAGAAGGTCGCCGCACACCTGCAATTCTCGCCCCCTAAGGTTTTAGTGGCTGCAAGTCGGGAAGCTTCGAAAGCCCCCAGGCCCAATGTCATGACTGCCTGGGTCGTTTGGCACGGAGCCAAAGTAGCGGGTTGCTGGGACCCTTCCAATGTGGAGTTGAAGTCTGGATGCGTCCGCCTCTGAACCACTCGACGCGTGGTCGAGGCTTGAATGAGACCGCTAATGGGTCACTTAGCGCGGGGCCAAGGTTTTAAGGAGGCCGTTCACGGGCTGCTTGGCACGGCACCGAGGCCTTATTTTACAAACGGACGATGGTCCTCCCGACTTAAGGGCAGTCTAGGTCGCATTAGATTTGGAATGCTATGCATGCTAACACTTCATATGAATGAAGAATGCAAGTTAATAGGAATAATTAATTTTATTAAGCAAAAAACTTGATGTATATACAAGCACTCTTCCGGATGCATGCGCGTGCCTTACCTGGGCCAACGCCATGTCACTGGTAGTATTTCCTTAGGTTAGTGGCATTCCAGGTCCGGGGGACCAGTTTACCGTCCTGAACGCGTAGCTTGTACGCTCCATTCCGGAGAATCGCGGAGACGAGGAATGAGCCTTCCCACCCACGGGAGAGTTTGTTCTTACTTCCAACCTTACCCGCCGCTTCCACATTCCGGAGGACCAGATCCCCCATCTCAAGCGGGCAAGCTTTCACCCACTTGTTATAGTACCACGCAACATGCTAATGATAGGCTGTGGTCTGGAGGCGGGCTGCGGCCCGAACTTCTGGAAGTAGCTCAAGGTTCTCCCGGGGCCCCTGTGAGTTGGAGGTGGGATCGAAATATTCAGCCCGCAGGCAAGGTAATTCCACTTCAACGGGAACTATGGCCTCAGCCCCGTAACAGATGCTGAAGGGCGTCTCACTTGTCGACTCCCTTAGGGTTGTTCGATACGACCCGAGTACGGTAGGTAGCTCCTCGACCCATGAACCCCCTGAGTCATCCAGCTTGGTCTTTAGCCTATTGAGTAGTGTGCGGTTGGTGACTTCGACCTATTCGTTAGTCTGAGGGTGCGCCACAGACGTGTGAACTAGCCTGATGCGCAGATCAGCGCAGTATTTTGTAAACCGTTTTCCGGTAAACTGGATCCCGTTGTCAGTCACTATGACCTCCGGAATCCCAAAATGGCAGATGATGCTTTGACGGAGGAATTTCGTTGCATTTTGCTTGATGATTCGAGCTAGACGGACTACTTCTACCCACTTGGTGAAGTAATCAATGCCTACTATTAGGAACTTCCTTTGCCCAGAGGCCAAGGGTAGCAGTCCAAGGATGTCTAGCTCTCACTGCGCAAAGGGCCACGAGGATTGAAGGCTGCGTAGCTCTGTATGCGGTAGGTGCGTTACAGAACAGTGGACCTGGCAACTCTCGCACTTCCTAACGAACTCCATGGCATCCTGCTTCAGGGTTGGCCAATAGAGACCTTGTCGCATGATTTTGAACGCAAGGTTTTTTCCCTTAATGTGTGAGTCGTATATGCAGAGGTGTACTTCGTTTAGAGCGTACTCGGCTTCTTGGGGGGTTAGGCATTTCAGGAGGGGAGCAAAATATCCCCGCCTGTACAGCCTCCCGCCGAGGAGCGTGTACCACCCTGCTGCCTTCTTGATCTGTTTGGCCTCATCGGCATTGTCGGACAGAGTTTCATTGGTCAAGTACCTCCTATACGGAGTTATCTAGTTGTCCCCCTCGTCGACACGCAGTACTTCCTTGTCCGAGGAGTCGATGTTGGGCGTGGCTAGAGTCTCCCTTGGTTCCCTAGCGTACTGCTCTGAGGACCCCGCAGCGGCGTCCCTGGCCAGGCGATTTGCTTTCCAGTTGTCGGACCTAGGGACGTGCTCAATCAGGAAGCGGTCGAACCCCTGGATCAAGGTCTTCACCCTTGCCAGGTACTTCACGAGTAGCGGGTTTGAAGCTTCGAAGTTTCCTTTGATCTGGTTGACTACGAGCTCGGAGTCGCCGTGCATGACCAACGATTTTGCAGAACATTCTTTTGCAAGGCGAAGTCCTGCAAAAAGGGCCTTGTACTCCGCTACGTTGTGGGTAGCCAGGAAGGTCAGCGTGACAGAATACGTAATCTCCACACCGTCCGGAGTCTTCAACACGACCCAAGCTCCGCTACCTGTCTGGGTGGACGATCCGTCCACGCTCAAAGTCCACGCCGGGTCGTCGAGGTCTCCCACGCTTTGCGGGCTACCAAGGTCATCCAGGGTTGGGGTTGTCGCCTCGACAATAAAGTCCGCCAGGGACTGACCCTTGATGGACGGACGTGGCCGAAACTCTACGTCGAACTCTCCGAGCTCCACAGCCCACTTGACCAGCCGCTCGAAAGTCTCCAATTTCTGTAGGATCGACTTCAGAGGCTGATCCGTTAGTACGACGTTATGGTGTGATTGGAAGTAGGGCCGTAGCTTTCGCGATGAATAGATGAGCGTCAACGCGATTCTTTCGGCGTGCGGGTAGCGGGCTTTTACATCCATCAGTACCCGGCTGATGTAGTACACCGGCCATTATACCCCCTCATGCTCTCTGACCAGCAAGGAGCTCAGGGTCGTTCCCAACGTAGCCAAGTAAAGATACAGGTCCTCGCCCGTGCAAGACGAGCTCAAGAGAAGAGGGTTGGCGAGGTTGGTTTCAGCTCTTTAAAGGCTTCATCATATTTCTCGGTCCACCAGAATCCTGACGATTTTATGCCCCTAAGTACCTTGAAAAAGGGCAAGTACTTCTCCACGGAACTGGCGAGGAACCATGAGAGGGCTGCCGGCCGCCCGGTGAGTTTCTGCACTTCACCGTCCGCGGAGGGTTCAAGTCGAGGATGACCTTGATCTTTTCTGGATTGGCTTCGATGTCACGCTAGGATACGATAAAGCCTAGGAACTTCCCTGAGGTAACCCCGAAAGCGTATTTGGCAGGGTTGAGCTTTATTCGGTGTGCCTGGAGGATCCAGAAGGCCTCCTCTAGGTCGCTAATGTGGTCGCCGGCAACCTTACTTTTCACAAGCTTGTTATCGACGTATACTTTCACATTCTTCCCGATCTTGGTCTCGAACATCTTGTTCACCAAGCGTTGATAGGTTACCCCGGCATTCTTGAGGTCGAAGGGCACCACCTTGTAACAGCATGTCCCCTGGTCGGTCATAAAGAAGGTATGCTGCTCGTCTTCAGGGTACATCTGGATTTGGTTGTAACCGGAGTAGGCATCCATGAAACTCAAGAGCTCGTGGCCGACGTGGAGTCCACAAGCCGATCGATCATGGGGAGAGGGAAGCTATCCTTTGGGCAAGCCTTATTTACGTCGGTAAAGTCCACGCACATTCGCCATTTGCCGTTACTCTTTTTTACCAGCACTACATTGGATAGCTATTTTGGGTATTGGACCTCTCAAATAAACCCGGCATCCAGGAGTCTTTTTACTTCTTCCCTTATGGCTATCAGCTTCTCGACGGAATGGTTCCTACATTTCTGCCGAACGTGCTTATGGTCGAAATTGAGGCCCAACTTGTGGACAATCACTTCGACAGATATCCCGGGCATGTCGACAAGAGCCAAAGCAAACACGTAAGAGTTTTCCTTCAAGAAGGTGATTAATCGATCGCGCTCGGCTTGCAGGAGAGAGCTGCCCACATGGGCGCACTTCTCTAGCTCGGCAGGATTTAGAGGGATCACTTCGATAGCTTCTCCCGATTGGGCTGTTGTAGTAGGGCTTCGTTGCGGATGTTAAGATCTTCGTCCGGGTGGTCTGATGCCACGGGGGTGACCTGGGACAAGTAGCATGTTCGTCTCATACCTGGCCCCCAAATACTTCTCTCACGTCGTACGGGGTGAGAAACTTCACCTTCAGATGTGGGATCGACGTCACGGCCCCGAAGACCGTGAAAAGGTCTACCCAGTATAACATTGTAAACAGACGGCAGGTCGACGATGAGGAACGCTAGCTCTCGCGTTGTAGCCCGCGGGTAAGTTCCCATTGTGACCTCTAGTCGGACTATCCCCTGCACTGGCACTGGCTCATTGTCGAGGCCGTACAAAGGGCCATCGGCCGCTCTCATCTGACCTTGCCTTAATCTAAGCTTAAAAAAGGCACTGAGATATAATAAATTCTGTGAGTTTTCATTATCAATGAAGACTCATTTCAACTAGTAATCGGTTCAACCGTCTGAAACGATGGCGAATACAACAAGGGGGTCAGAATGGGGGAAGGTTACATGAGCCATATCGTCGCTACTAAGGTTAATGACATCACTCCTATCTCCTATCTTTGCTCTCTTGTTGCTGGAAGTCGGCTCCTGTTCCTTCTGCCTGGCACCCTTGGCGACTGTGGTGGAGATCATGTTAATCAATCGGCGGCTATGCGGCCCCGAGGGGGCTCGCTGGCCTCACCCTCTGAGGTTGCAGGGGCTTGCCCTAGGCTTTTCACGAACCGCTTAAGGTGTCCGCGGCGGATCAGGTCTTCTATTTCCTATTACAACGTCCTACAATTCTCTGTAGAATGTCCGAGGCAACGACGATATTGGTAGTACTTCGTCTGGTCGCTGCCGCTCGGGCCCTTTGGAGCTTTCGGCCATTTGAAGAACTTTTCATCCTGGATCTACATCAGGATATTCGCGCGGGTATCGTTCAGGGGAGTCAGGGACGTCTGTCCATGCTCCTTCCTAGATCTCGGGGAAGGGCGTGGCTGCTTACGGCGCTCCGAGAAGCGGTTGCTGTCATCGCTCCTCTTCTACCCGTTGATAGGTCGGGGAGCTTCCAGGGGTCGGTCTACGTGTTCAGGAAACTTCGCCTCGTTTGCCTCTTTGATTGTGATGTAGGCACGGGCGATTGCCTTAGCTTCCCAGAAGGATTGAGGAAGCTGGTGCGACAGGTGCTTGAAAAAATTCCCCGCTGCCAACGTAGCAACGAATGCGTTGAGCTTCAGCTCGTCGGAGGGGATCCGACATGCCTCGGTGATGAAGCGGTTGAGAAATTGCTTCAAACTTTCGTTCGACCTCTGGCGGAGGCAAACCAAGTGCCACGGTTGCCTCTCTTCTCTCCGGCTAGAGGCGAACTGGTTCAAGAAGCTGTCAGCAAGTTCATCGAATAAGTGAATAGAATTTGGTGGGAGGCCATGGAACTAGAGCAGCACGTCCCCCTTGAGGGTGACGAGAAAGCACTGACACATCATGGCCTCGTTTGCTCCTTGTAGGGACAGATGGGTGTGGAAGCAGTTCAAGTGGTCTGTCGGATCCTTGCTTCTGTCATACCCTTCCAAACGGGCATCTTGAACTTGCGGGGTAGTGGCTGAGTCTGCAGGTCCATAGCGAAAGGTGACCTTCGAAGGTCGGCGGAGGACTGTGCCGGTCTCTCCTTGTGGAGGAGATCCCACAGCACCTTAACCTTCTCCTCCATGGGTGGGTCGAATGCTCCCCTTAGTGCATTGATGACATCGCGGAGCTTCGTGTGGTCCTCGGGGCGTCGTTGGCGGCGGCTCTTTGAACGGTTGGGCCGCTCATTATTGGAGTTTGCGGTGGTCGGCCTTCCCTGGGCGCAGAAGTTGCAAGGGTTACGCCACTCTGGGCTTTCCCTCCGATCGTCCCTGCTGGGGTGGCTTTCAGCTGCAGACTGGTCCCTACTGTCGGAGGCCGCCCGGACCCCGGTCTCATCAAGTCGGCCGGATCTACTCCTGAGGGCAGCCGCGTGACGCGTCCTTCGCCTAGAGGACGCCTGAGATGTTGGTGGGGCAGCCCCTACCCAAGGGGTACCCATCCTATTGCAGAGGGCCTGGAGTACCAATCTCATGTCGTCCATGTCCGCTGTCAGTCGGTGGACCTCGGGCTCTGGGCGGGCATCCGCATGGCTCCCCACAAAGGGTTCATCGTTGCGAACGACGACGTTTATCGCTGGGGAACTAGGTCGTGCCTTGGTGTTCACCATTCTTGATGTTTTTGAATGAAGGTGAGAAAGAGACGTTAAGCTTTTCGTCCCGTTTTTCACAGACGGTGCCAATATTGCGTTCTAAGTCCTCGATTGTTGTATGGGTTAGGGAGCCTTCGGGTTCCTAGCCGTTCTGAGGCATGTAGGAAAAGGTCTGGTCTCTGTCTCTATTAACATGAGGCCAGCACAACACAATAAATAAATAAGAGATCAGAGATCCGGCAGAATTTCTCCCACTAAGGCCACTCTGACGCTCAAGTCAACAAATTTTGACAATGAACAAAAATGAGACGCACGCTAAGAGGTGCGCATAAGTATGCTAAAAATGAGGGGACGGAGCATGTTTGTTTATGCGAGAGAGAGAGTAGTGAGCGGGTGGCGGAAGCCTGGCTCCTTGAGTACATCGCAGTGGATGACTAACTTCCTATTGCCTGAATAGACTCAGGAGTTTGAACCCAGAGGCTAACTGGTAAGCTTAGAGCTTATGGCGCAGAGTCGATTATCTTGGATCTGACCATCTCTTCATTTAAGAAGAGGGACTTTATAGGCCCATTGACAAGGGATTTTGGTCGCGAGACTCCTGTCGCCAGGGTTCGTTGGCCACTGATCATTGTTGGAGATTGCCAGTGCTTCATCTATCGTTTTGCAGTGGCAGACTAATTATCAGGTATTACCGGCCACGCTTGGTCTCTCCCTTAAGTTGGGATTTGTGGGCCGCCTGAAGCGTAACTTTGTAGCATTGGCCGCTTTTCCGTTGGCTAGTTCCTCCTACTCCCTGCTATTTTCCGGCAGCCGTATTAATAACCTGCAGGGGACGCTCGCAGGCTACTGCCGGTGGGCCATCACGTTAGCACCCTGTGTATTTGGATTAGGCTACGATTTTTCTTGGGCCTCCGGCGCTGGACCCAATAGATTGATTACATAGTGCCGAAAATTAGCTTGGGATAATGCACGTTTGGTTTGAATTTTGATGAGAACAACTATAAAACAAAATTGTAAGTATTGGAAGTATGAAACTTAAAAAA
>JAODPA010021550.1:0-12951 GCA_025585075.1 Nepenthes mirabilis | reverse complement strand
ATTATAAATTTTTTATTATTTTATTGTGGTTCAAATAAACATCGTGGCCCAACACAAAGAGATAATGATTCTTTTACAACGAAACAAAAATTTTCATCCAGTTCTTAGTCATAATCCTGCTCCGTGTCTGCGTGCCTGCCTGATCTTTGGTATTTGAACGTCTTTCACCCTATAATTTCATCTGTTTCCTTTACTATGATTTCGTCTTAGATGCACAAATTTTTTGTTTCTTCACTTCCCGTGTATATTCTGCTCTTATTCACCCTAATGTTTTCTAGGGTTTACGTCGTTCCGTAGATTGCAGTTCAAAGCAGATCAATCCATGGATGCTGCACCTGTCCGAGCTAGAGCCGATTAGGATGATCTCACTAAACTCGTCTTGATAGGCCGTAGCGGTAATGTCCTCCCGTCTCTGAAAGTTGTTACGATTCTCTGCGTATTGCTTCACGATCTAGTTTTTCATTTGTTTGTTTCTTTTTGCTACGTCTATTTGTCTATGGGTTTCCGTGCGAATTTGGTTTACTTTGTGTTACTCTGTATTACTGTGCTTCGAAGCAGAATTCTAGGTTGCAAAATGAGAAAGAATGCAGTATACATCAAAAGGAAGACCAATTAACTACTCTGTAACTAATTAATACACGTCAGCAAAAGAGAAAGCAGAAAAAAAAAAAAAAAAAGTTCCCTGTGTCGTTGCTGTACTGGAATCTGCTCTTGCTCTGTTTGGGCTAAATTTATATGTTGCAATATCTCTCCACTATTTTCATATTGGATAAGTGAGACACAAAAAGATGAGAAGGCAGAGGTTTAGTAAAATATCAGATAACTGATTGTGAGTGGTGGCATAATCTGTTTCTATATTTCCTGCTTGAATCTTATATTGGATCATGTGGCAGTCCAACTCAATATGGGTTAGGGCAATGTGGAGAGCCGCTTGATTGTTATAAAAAGCTAAAGCTGCATCTGCATGTGGATGAGAAATGTTGAAATCTGCAATAATGTAATGTAACCATGCTAATTCAGATGTCTTGCCATTGACCACTATGCCACCTCTGCGGAAGAACAAGAAACTACTGATTACTCCTTAGATTTCCAACAAATAAGAGTCTCCTAGGAACATACAACAACTAGTGACAGACCTGCGAGAGTTTGGGCATGAAGCCTTATATGAGGAGCAGAAAGCCTTGAGGTGCAGTGAAAAAGACGAAGGAAATAAAAGATCTTGGACTGGGGAACTTTTAAGATATCCTAAAACTCTTTGTGCTGCTGCCAAATGCAAAGAGGTTGGCTGGTCCATGTGTTGGCTCAATGTCTGGACTACATAGTTGATATTTGGACGTCTAATTGTTAGATAAAGGAGGTCAGTCTACTAGCCTGTGGGAGATTATAGAACCAGCTAAAATAGATCCCCCTTCTCTGCTTAACTTGAGATTTTGGTCCATAGTAAGCCTGAGGGGTTTGGAACCAAGAGTGCTTTGCCAATATATCAAGAGTGTATTTTCTTTGACAAATATTTATTCCCTTGGAAGACCTTGCTACTTATATTCCAAGGAAAAATTGTAGATTACCTTGAATTGCTAATTGAGAAAAAAATTGATTGATGCAATTGACTTTAAGCAATTAATGGCCACACTAATGTCATCAACATGGGTTAATAAAATTATAAAAGACTTGGCATCTTTCTTAGTAAAAAGACTGTAGTTGGCTTGAGATTGAATAAAACCAAAAGCAATAAGCACTGGGGAATATTTGGAATACCCATTTCTAGACGCTTGTTTAAGCCAATAGATGCCTCTGAGAAGCTTGCATATCTGATACGGTTTACTCCTACTATAACTAGGTGGTCGATTCATTTAAATCTCCTTATGTAGGTCTCCATGCAAAAGTACATTATTAACATCAAATTGGTTCAGGTGCCATCCATTGGTTGCTATAGTAGTAAGCAAGCATTGCATGATAACAAGTTTAGTAAACGGTGAGAAAGTCTTATGATAATCTATCATTTCTTGTGTGTATCTATTTGCCACTAGCCTTTACTTGTACCTTTCAATGCTTCCATCACTCCGATATTTAATTTTATAAACATATAGGCTACCAACTGCTTTTTTACCTGGAGTAAGTCAATGTTAATCCAGGTTTCGCTGCATTTTAAGGTAGTCAACTCAGTTTCCATGACCTTACACCAAATAAAGTATTTAGAGCTTGGGAAGATTTAATTGGTTTATGTAGAGCTGAAATTGAAGCTGAAAGGCTTGAAGCTTTGGTGATAGTTGATGATATGAAAGATAAGCATCTAAGGGAAAAGGTTTATTTGAAGAGACGTGGAATTTCTTTTCTAACAAATGAATAGTAGAAGTGACGTATACTTGTTGACAATGAAAATGTAGTAGAAGTGACGCATACCTGTTGACAATGAAAATATTGTAAGCATTGAGTTGCTCTCCTGGTTCTGGTGGATAGCCGAGGTGATGCATGAGGAGATAAAAAGTAGGTGAAGCTGAAGTAGAATGTGGTGGCTCGATCATTTGTTCTGAAATATGATGGGGTGATGAGGTTCCCGGTTCTGGAACCACTGTTTTCTAAGTGGAAGGTGCTTGTGGTGTGAGAGAAGAAGGTATTTGTGAAGAAAAGGAAGATTTTGAATTGTTTTGGCCAATGCTAAAGTGAAAACTGGATTTAGGTTATGCATTGATGGATAATAAACTGTGGGTAAGGCTTGAAAGGGAAAAACTTCCTTAATAAAATCACATCACTAGAGTGAAACACGAATTCATTTTCAAGGTTTAAAAGTTTGTAACCTGTTATCTCAATGGATACCCATTAAAAGCCCATTTTCTTTCCCTAGGCTCAAACTTCTTTCTGCCATGAGAAAGAGTGGAGGCAAAACTTAAAAAGCCACAAATATTTAGATGGCTATAATCAGATTTGACCTGAAAAAGGAGTTCACGAATGGCAAAGGGATGAAACAATAGATTTATTCGTCATAGATGTTTTTGTGTAAAAAGTTGTATTATAGTATTAGAAAGGTTGGTAGTCAAGGTTGTAGGAGAGATTCAATACTCTGCAAATGGTAGAGTCCACCTCTAACTTCACCCATTCCAATTGTTGTTCACGATGAAAGGTCTTGAATAAAGCAAATATTAGAAAAGAAAATAGTACAACAGTTGACGGGGCGAGTAAGCTTTGTGGTAAAGATCAAGTTAAAAGAAAAAGAAAAAAAAATGCAACACATTTTTTAAGGTGATGATGTCTGTGAGTTTAAAAGTTCCAATGTGCCTGTTAGGGCCTTCATTTCCATTGGGCAATTTTACATAATAAGATGTATTATCTGTCATGATTGTCACGTTCCAAAATCCAATTCTAATATTAATAATTAGCAAAATTATTCATTAACAATTAATCATCCCAAAAATAATCTATAAATGTGAGTTTTACGTCGATACCTCGATCAACCCAAAAATAGTAATAATATAACTTGACCATAGGACCCGAAATGCTACCTCAACATGGCCACTGGAATACCAATTATACCATGACGTCGGATTATATGTAAGGGGTCATGTTTAATCCAAAAATCATAATAAACTATATCCACAATAGGCTGATACTGAATAAGCCAACATCCATTCGTTTGATTGCAGACTATAGTTCGAATAACATAAACATTATAAGTTATTGATCACAAACTAAATAATCATTGACTTACAACATTTCTAATCCTAATCTCTGCGGATATCTCTTCCTTTAATCCTACTCATCCTGTAAGTGCCCGAGCTGCTAATTTGAATGGGCCTAGCAAAAATTAAAACACAAGTGAACCAAAAGCTTAATAAGGCATAAAAGTTTGCATAATTTAATATATAATTTGTATTAAAATATGCCGGAAGGACAGTAGATGAAATTAGATGCAACCGATGTGAATTTTCATAACAATTATGCATAGTTTTTAAATTTTTCTTTTTTCGGTTCTAAATCAAACGTGCTATACAAAATCATGTAATTCATGTAGACCAAGGGTTTGTAGGGCCTTACAGACTAACAAGCGGATAATCGAAGTCGTGGTTATGTTTGTTTCCATACAACCAAAAGCCTTATGTTATTATCAAGACCCGTAGGTAGGCTGTTATACATGTTACCCTATAGATAAGGCTGAATGTCATTTTTACCCGCAGATAATAAGTTTGAACCTCGATAATCACTATAATATATCAAGGCATGTCATAATATACCACTGCTGAATTCACTACAATTGTCCGATATTTAAACAAATAAAAATTCTACACTATTTCATATAATTCTTGCATTTTCTCAATTCGGAAAAAAATATTTTTAATCATTTAACAAATTGTAGAGTTTTCATTCAAATTTCTTATTATACAATTAAATTTTGCATAAACTTGAACATGCTTACATCTAAAAATGTAATGCCACATTATCAGATTTTTTAAGCAAAATTGCAAAAAAAGTAAAAATTGGTAATATTGTGAAATTTTAACACTTTATTTCAAACATCATGCGTGAAGGGATAAATTTATAAATTTTCAGAACATACAAAATTTATACTCAGTGATTTTAAGTATACAAGAACATTATATACAAAATTCATAAATTTTAACGCATTAAACTCAATTTTCAACACATGCATAACATATTTGTGGAGAAATAACATAACAAAGCAATATACATGAACTAAGAACTTGATTTTCACAAAAAATTGTGACAAGTGAGAGTTTATTCATGTGAAACTTTAATATTTCAGTTACGAAATTGTGACATGTAAGGGCATTTTGGAACAAGAAATATTCAATGAAGTAAGAAAAGACTGACAACAAATGAAGATAAACTTGGAAATGCACTTGCTTTAACTCTAAATTATCAAAATTTTGCTTTGATTCACTTGAATTTGGCTTCTCTAGCTTCCTCTTTCTCTTTCTCTCTCTTCTCCTTCTCTCTCTTTCTCAAAATTTAATAGAAAATGATCGAAAATCAGTTGGATATGACTTATATAGCAAACTGGCACATGAACACATGTCGAGCAGGCGTCAGGCTCTGTGAACAAACTCAGTTGCGCATGAGGGTTGTTTCGGGCACGCGTCAGGCGTTGGCATTCTGCTTTAGTGCACTTTAGCATCGGTCAAGTATGTATCGAACACGAATACATTGGAAAACTCGCCCGTGCTCCGTTCAGACGTCTGTCAGGTGTGACCTCTCTACCCACGATATACATATGCGTGCGTCAGGCGCTGGTTAAGCATCCATCAACTCAATGTGACCTGATCCAAAATTTGACTTTGACACAATTTACTTCCTCCTTTGATATCAATTTTCATTATCTCAACTTAACTAATTATTATTAAATTCGAAATTCGAAACTCATTCTTTACAATGATGGTGCAAAAGAATGTGCTGCAGATCATGTGGTCTGTTGCCTAAGTCAATTATCCATGGATCTTTTATTTTTTAGGAAGATTTGTGTACGTAGATCGGAAAATGGAGGTATCGGTCATTCTGGGAGACTTCGATTCACTATTAGCTGGGTTGAAAATGGATTAAACTTTGTGTAGAGGAGTTTGAGCATTCTTCCGTTGGACTAGATTCATGTGTTGCTGGACTGAACCTTTGCAGGGTAACTTTGTCATTACTTTCTTCCCCTTGTTCATTTCGATGGGGATGCTTGATTGATTTGCAAAAACATTTGAACTGCCTCTCTTTTAGAGCTTATGTCCTGGTGTTATCTTTTCAAGTAACATTTTTGCATCCGATGTCCATGCTTGTTGCAGTGGGTGCAGAAGGGTGCTTCAACTTTCCCAGCTGTGAAACAATTTTCAAGAGTGTGTCCTTGAATTTGGCAATGAGTAAAAGATTATCCCGTTCTTTTATTGCCAGTCAACTTGACATTAGCTTTGGAGTAATTAAAACTCCAATTGGCAATAAAAATCATTGAGTCTGAGGAGGGTTTAGTGAACATTTGATGTCATCTCTCTTGCTTCTGAATGATAGGAAAAACTCTATTAACAGTTGGGAGGGGATCCAACAACATGATTTGATCCCACACATTGTTATAAGATTCATTCAATCCTATCGTAAATTTATGACACAATCTTGTTGTAATCTGTCCAAGAGGGTATTCAATTTTTCACAATAGCAATTGAGTATTAGATCATAAATCAAAAGTTCACTCCGAAAGGGTTTTGAGTTTTCATAATTACATAGTCTTGTCCATGTAGAAGGCCTTCTAGAGACTTCTTAAGTTGAAAAATCATTGGTCCGTTTTGTCAAGTGGAACGAGCTGATTTCTGCATCATTTCAATGAAAGTAATACTTGATTTAATAGGGTGTTGCTGATTGAGTTTTGAATCCAGGATATAACTGTGTCGTTGCATTGTTCCCATGCTATAAGAAAGGGTCATCTGGATTTGTAAGTTTAGAAATAGTTCCATAAATGAATCTTTACTTATTCTCGGTCCTTAGAGCGCCACTTATAGCCCTTGACCAGGTTGAATAGTTTTCCGGCGTGAGGAGATTGCTAACCTAGGTGACACCTAGATTGTCTCCATTTTCCAATCAATAAGAATTTATGAAATTATTGAATTTTAGAAATCACAAAATTTCATTTGAAGTAATTGAAATAGATTCTTTTGGGTTAGTTGACTGATTGGTAGTTTTTTGATTTTCCATGCATGTCTCCGATACCATGAAAGTGAAGAAAATATCAGAAGATGAAGAGAAGAATAGATGGAGAACGAAGAAGCCTTTGTATTACTTTGTTTTGAAGAAAAATTCTTTGTTACACAATGAGAAGGTATGCACCCTTTTATATACATCAAAAAGGAATAAAAAATAACTAGTCACTAACAAACTAATACATTTCTGCAAAACAGAAAATAGACTGAAAAAAATCCCCAGTTTCATTGCTGCATTTGAATCTCCTATCGTGCTGTTTGGGCTGAATTTTTATATTGTAATACATTTGGTTTCTTGAAGTCCTTTGTTCTGTCGCGTCCTGAAGTTGGACTCGGTATGTTAGGAATTGTTTCGTTGAGCCTGAATCCTCTACACAGCAGAAACAAAAAAGACTGGCTATGGGGCCAAGTTATTCTTTTTGCGATGCTTAAGTTAGTAATTGTTTAATAAAACAAGTAAGGTGAAAATGAAAAAAAAAATCAAAAATATTTTCTAACATTTTCCTTTTTTGTAGTCAATTCTTAAGTTCAACTTTGTAGTTCTCTTCTCAATTTTTATTTGAGTACTAATTTTAATCTAAGTAAAAAAATTGATTAAACCATATTTTTCGAGTCAAATGTTAATATGACAAGGTGCTATTCCCTAAATAAAAAACTTTCTGTTGACCTGACTAATGCTAAGAATTATCCATGGGATACTATGCTATCTTGGGCATAGAGATAGCAATTAGGAGAACATAATTTCATTGAGTTGTGTGTGATACAGTCGTAACAGAGCAAAAGCCTATTGCTCTGATGTGAGAGAATTCAAAGAACCCCCCTTGCTATGCTCCCTTTCGTTTTTTATAATGGCTGATGGACGCAAGAGCTCATAAGAAACTTGTGCTCTGGCTGCACTGTGCGCGTTTCTTAAACAATGATGTTTCTGCCACGCCAGTAAGCAATGATTGCATACTGTATTTGGCAGGTTTTCAGGCCTATGCCCAGATGTAACCAATTT
This sequence comes from Nepenthes mirabilis, assembly GCA_025585075.1. NCBI lineage: Eukaryota > Viridiplantae > Streptophyta > Magnoliopsida > Caryophyllales > Nepenthaceae > Nepenthes > Nepenthes mirabilis. The sequence goes on along the minus strand of JAODPA010021550.1, from coordinate 5,271 downwards.
GATCGATTTTTGTTTTCAATTTCTTGGAATACAAACAGGTTTGTATTTTCTGCTTATCATTTTGTTTTACAGGTTTATAGAACTTGCTTTTAATTTAATTTTTTGGTGTGTGTGTGGAGCGATACATAATGGACCCTAAGAGAAAAAAATTGAATGACACAGATAACACTTGATTTAGTAGCAATCTTATATTCTAGAGTGAGAATATGAAATTTCAGCATATGGGTAGCTATTATACAGTTGGAGGCTTGAGAGACAGTGCGACAGGTCTCAATTTTATGAGTGCAGAAAACTTCTTTGAAAACGCATAAAATATCACCGCTGTCAAATAGTTCCTTACTGTGGAATTGTTGGGACCTGGGACTCACCAAACTTCTTAATCAAGCCGAGAGCAAATTTCTACGTGTATTGAAATATCGAGCCTGTTGTTTGAACCCATGAGAAGATGTGGTGACAATTTAATAATGTTCACAATAACAATGTGATGAAAGCAAAAACAAGGTGCATGATATTTCTCGTGATAACCTTTTCAGCGTAAGGTAAAACCACAGGACTCTAGGTTCATATAACACTACTATAAATTATGAGTATGAAAACGCTAACGACAAATACATTATTTGGTTTTGTCACAATATTGGTAAGTTAAGACTAATATAACAAGAGATAAAAAATAAAAGAGGGTTATTGGTCAAAATGTCCAAAATAACTAGGTAGATAGCATACCCACGGGTGGTGAATGTCGGAACAAGAATTGAAGTACAAAAGGATGATAAGAATCTTCTCATTTTTCTTCTCTCACTTTCTCTCTCAAGTTGGCTGTTTAAGTTGTGCAAATTAATGACCTAAATATGAAACAGGGTATTTTTACCCTATGCAGGCCATTTAAGTGGCTGTCTCGTTGTTAACAAGTAGGTTGTAACTGGAAAAACACTCTAGACCATTATAAGCTATTGGCTTATGAATACGCCAGCGTTAACCGTCTTGGGCCTTTCAGGGTTTGGGCCTTCACGTCCTGTTGGACCGTTTTTGAGTTGACCGTCTGGTAGGCCGTTTTGGACCTCCGTTGACCATGGGTCAGCTCATATTCCGGTGTACCCATCACTAGCCCCCTATGCCGGTGGCCAGAATTTTGGGCTCCGGTATGTCATGATGGGATGTCCTTCACTGCCCTTCGTCGTTTGAGGATTCCGGAGGACCCCATGAAAGGCGGAGAGGGATATTGACCGGAGCTGTTGACTGTCTTTGACCAATTCTGCGAAAGAATGTTGACCAGAACTGTTGACCGTCTTTGATCAGTTCTGGGCAAGAATGTTGACTAGAACTGTTGACAGTCTTTGGTCAGTTTTGGGAAAGAATGTTGACCAGAACTGTTGACCGTCTTTGATCAGTTCCGGAAAAGAATGTTGACCAGAACTGTTAACCCCCTTTGGCTAGAATCCGGAAAGTCTTTTGCGAGCCCTGATTGACGCGTGGCCATCAGCCGGTTTTGCAAACCAAAGGTAGACATGCGTCTTCTTTTGGTTGGGCGGATATCTGGGCCATTAATGTGCCAGAGATTCTCAAATCATAGGTAAGGAAGATAAGCAACTTCATAGGTCTTGAGACAAGTTGAGTGATGGATAGTGGATTCTCAAATCATGTGACATTAATGAAGTTCATTTTCATTTTCTATACGTTTGAGAACTATAAAGTATTGAAAATGAAAAACAATGGCTTATTAAGGATAGTTGGCATTGAAAATGTTGGCTTGCAGACAAGCAACGGGGTGAAAATTTTGCTGAGGGTCGTGCAACATGTTGTGAATGTCTAGTTAAATATGATTTCAACTAAAAAACTTGACGAGTAGGGCTTTTACACGGCATTTGACCAAAGGCTAATGGAAGGTCACTAAGGGCGCTTTGGTTGTGACAAGGGGTAAACAATCAAGTAAGTATTTGATGGAGATTTGGTTGTCAAGGGCAATATCAAGGTGACCAACATGAAGGTCAGTCGAGGTGGTGGGAGATGGCCAAAGAGGAGTGTAAGGGGAAGTAACGTTAGCGTGATGAATACGCCAAAGGGGAGTAGTAATACTATAGGTTTTTCGGTGGGTCAAGAGAGGGTATCGTTCAAACTTGTGAAAATCAACATTGGGATCCCCTTCAAGGAGAAATTGCCAGGAGGTANAAAAAGTGGTGCGTCAGTGGGTTGCGTGGAAGGCAGTGCGGCATGAGAAGAGGAGGCGGTGGCTGAGAGAAGAGACGGTGGCGCAAGAGGCGCGCCGATAGGAGAGTGTAGGAGGAGAGAGATAAGGGGCACACGCAAAGAGGAGAGAGAATCGCGTGGCTTGGGTACCTTGGAGTATTCTTTTGGCAAACCTACTTGGTATGAGTTTGAGGTAATTATTCTCTCATCCTATCTCTAATTTACTTTAGCATTTGATATGTTCTGCATGCATATTTTATATCAGTATATTGTATGAATAATTGGTGAACTTTGAAACCCACTGGGTCAGTATATGTGTGAGTCCATGGCGGTTAGAGGTTCTAGTGGATCGATCTGTGATGGCCGAAAATTGTAGGTCTAAAATACAACCGATATTGGAAATATGATGGTCGAGAGATACATGCCTAAAATATAGTTGGGCTGATAGCCAATAAAGTAAAATGACTGAGAGTTACAAGTCCAAAATGTAACCGATTGATAGCCAATAATGTGAGATGGCCGAGAGGTGTAAGCCTAAAATGTAATTAAGCTGATAGCCAATAATGTGAGATAGTCGAGAGTTATAGGTCTAAAATGCGGCACAAGTTAGGATGAGATTCGGTGCAATACCACACATTCTGATTTGTGGAGGGTCGGAATCCTTTACTGGTGCTGGACGAGATTTGATATGGCATCACGTGACCCAATGGGTTTAATGTTCGTATGATTCAGTTGGCATTCGTTGTATTCTCTTACTATTTGGATGGATTCGTCATAGGTTTTATTTTGGATATTGATAATTGGCCAAGAGTAGACCTCTGGATTGTATAATAAGAACAATTGGATTTATAAATGTTATGTACATTAGCTGACGTTTTGTTTGGATGCCTCTCTTACAATGTGTTTGAGTAGGTGGTATATGTATATTGTCCGGACAGTGGTCCGATGAGGTTCTGTGCGAGTTCTACTTTGTCGTGTCCTTTGTATTTATGTTTGTTATGTTCGAATTTATTGGAGGTTTTTTGTTTCATGTATAATAATTTATTAGACTTGCTAAATGTTAGGACGTGACAGTGAGGGAATTTTGTTGGATTTTTACGTCACTTTTTTGTGAGTCCCCCAATTGGAAGTATTATTTTTCACTTTCGAATTTATTAGACATTTTCTTGCAACATTCGCACAAGGTTAACTCAAATGACACTTTTCGTTTGAGGTTCATATGAGATTCGTTTGAACATAAATTGTTTCCAACAATTGGGCATAATGGGTGCTATTTGTGCGTGCCCATAGGTGCTTGTGCGTAAATTGTAGAATGGGAGCTACTCATATGCTGACGCATAATTTGGGTGCACTGAAAGGGTGCTATAATAAAAAGCCATGCATGATTTTTGTGCAAGATCTGATATCATTTTAACAAAGAAGTGTACCGCTCGAAGAGAGAAGAAAGAAAATGGGGAAAAGGAATTTCGTTGCTCTAATAATTTTCGCCACTCTTCATTGAGCGTACCTCTCTCTCTTTAAGTTGCTCTTTAATTAGGTGCACCACTCACTAAGTCGTTTCTCAATCGGGCACATCCTTCTATAAGTCGCTCCTCGTCAAGAGCACCTCACTCTATAAGCCGTTTCCTGTCGTGTGCGCCTCTCTCTCTAGGCCACTCCTGTTGAGCACGCCTCTCTCTAAGCCGTTCCTCAGTTGGACGCAGTGCTTACTAAGCCGTTTCCCAGTCGAGCACTCCACTCTTTAAGCCGCCCTCTATCAAGCGCACCTCTTTTTTCTAAATTGCTTCTGATCAAGCGTACCACTTTCTCTAAACCGTTGCCTAATTGAGTGCATTCTAGGAAGCATTGTCCTCTAAACTCCAAAACCACTTCCTAGCCGAGCGCATCAAATGGAGCACTGCCCTCTAAATTCCTAAGCCACTCTCTAGTCAAGCGTACCAAATCGGGTCTAGCCCTCCAAATTTCTAAGTATCTACGTATATTTCTCTTATCTTTCTATTTGATTAAGAAAAATTATTAATTTGAATGTCAGAGAATATATCGATGAGTTAGTCCAGTTGTCCTCTAATCTTTCATTTGTTAGTTGTGGTGTGCAGGAGTTAGGTTCCCAATGATGAAGAACGGACTCGTTTCAATTCAACCTATTGGAGAGATCAAGCGACTCCCTAATTCATATAATAATTTAAATTTAGAGACACGTCAATTATATATATTGTTAAACTTTTAGCTTATCCTATATTTCATCACATTTCAGATTAGGAGGTTTTATAAGCTGAATTTGGATACAATTTCTAATGGTTCAATTTTCAATGACTTGTATAATTTTGGATATGATTTTACCCTAAGTGAGTACTGGCTGTAATTCTCGGTGACTATTTAAAAGATCATATTATGATGTGATTTGATTTTTCGTATAATATTATTAATGACAGAACATATATAAAAAGTCAGTGATTAAATGGACAAAATTTAGCCTTATTTTTGCTAAATATTCATTTTTCATGTGTCGGAGTCACTCAAAATTTTTTTTATGTAGTATTATGATCCGATTTTGAGGTTTTAATTATAATTATATATTTTTTTTATCGGTGATCTAATCGTGACCTGGTCAAAATATCTATTTTTTTTTTCGATAATGATATAGCGGACGTTATATAATTGTTATTATTTAAAAAGTATCCCATGTTCCGTTATCTTTTCATCAAATCTCGGACTAAAGCTTTATCATCTTAATCAACAGTACGACAATTCAAAAGTTAACATTTCATTTATATCTTAAAGAATCCCATCAAAGGATAAATAATTCTAAATCTTCTCAATAAATAAATTGGCAAGTCGTGAATTGTCAATTCATTTATTTTTCTCCTTTGCATAGAATCCCTTCAAAATATAATTGTTTCAGAATTTAAAATCTGGCAATTAGATTATGGAAGAGGATCTTATAAGATTATGAAATAAAAATTAAATCGTGCTATTTTAATAGATGCCAAATAGGTAGGCCCCATAACAAATAAATTGTCTACCACTTTGACAAATTCATGCTACGTTTATTGGAGAATATTTAAAAACTAGAACTAAAAAAAAATA
>JAODPA010021539.1:0-12950 GCA_025585075.1 Nepenthes mirabilis | reverse complement strand
TAAATTCAAAATAATTAATAAAATTATCAAATAATTATCGAAATTAGTTAGACAATTTATTTTCATAAAAAAATATTTGAGATATTATAACTCTAGTACAAGGACAAGCAAGTCTGCCACTAAAGGATGTCATGTCCTGTGGCCACGATTCGCAAAGGGTGGCCATGAAAAGGATTGCCTCCATGACTGAAGTAGAGAAGAGAATAAAAAGGATCGAGTAGTCGCTTTTTTGAGGAAGCACAACCAATTAGACATCTATACTAGGTTGCACACCATTCACTTAGGAGATCAAGGCCCATTGGCTTCCTCACAAGTTTAAAATGCTAGTATTGAAGTCTTATGGTGGGAGCACCGGATAACTTGGACCATTTTTGGACATTGGTAGGCTTTCAAAATCTTAAAGATCTCGCATTGTGTCTCTACTTTACTTTGACTCTTAAGGGAGATGCAAGGATTTTATTCTACAGGCTAGCACCAAATTCTATTCAATCTTTCCAAAAACTTGTAGACAAGTTTCTATCTCACTTTGCATCTAGCTGGAGGGAGAAAAAGTAGCCCTTGAATCTTATTAAGATTCGGTAAGGCTTGAATGAAATCCTAAAATGTTTTCTAGTTAGTTTCAATGCTGAGGCTCATGGTAAGTCAAAGCTCACTAATGATATAAAATTGAATACCTTTATGGCCATAGTACAATTAGGTGATTTCTTCAAATATTTAGTCCGACAAGAACCAAAGATTTTTCTAAATGTGGAAACTATCACCAGAGCGTATATCACAACCAACGAAGGTAACAAAGGAAGCGGCCAAAACAATTAGATTTTGGATATCAACTAATGCCGAATAGTGGAAAGAAGAGAAATGGTGATAATTCATTCACTCGGGATCGTAGGAAGTGACAACAAATTGAGTTCGGAGTATGTAAAGAATACAAGCCATTAAATCTTATCCCACTAAACAACACCCAAATGAATTTCCTAATATAGATTTGGAATTAGAAATTCTTGAAGTGGTCTAAATCAGTCAAAAACTTATAGGGAGGTGATCAGTCTAAGAATTATGACTACCATTGATCTCTAGAACATAATACTGAAAATTGTAAGACATTGTAGGAGATTAAGGTCCTAATACAAAAAGGATACCTCAACAAATATCTTAAAAACCCTAGATCCTCTCTAGGTAGCAATAATGAAGGTAGTATAGAGCCAAGGGAGAAACATCAAAACCAAATGATAGCCAATGTGATAAACATATTTTCAGCAAGATCAGCCGAGGACAAAGCTCCAAATTGTTTTGAGAAGACTACCTCCAACAAGAGGTAGAAAATAGGAGTAGAAAATGCTACCATTAGTTTTAATGACAAAAATATGGCACATGTATCATCTCCCCACTCTAACCCTCTTTATGTATCAATACTTGTTTGGAGTCTTGAAGTATTAATTGAAACGAGTCTTTATTAATAATAGAAGTTCACAAGATATTCTTTATCTTGATGTGTTCATTAAGTTAAGGTCTATAAAGAGTCAAATGTAACTATCAGATGATCCATTATATGAATTGGACAATGAATCAGTGCAAGTACAAGGAACCATTCAACTAGAAGTACCATTGGGAACAAATCCGAGAATAGCTTCCCATATACTAACTTTTCTGGTAGTAGATTTTCCCTTGGTCTATAATACCATTCTTGGCTAGTCATGTTTACTAAATTTCACGGTAGAGACTTCCAACCACACCTAAAGATGAAGTTCTCGACTCGAAATGGGGTAGCAAAAGTGTAAGGACACCAAATCACAGGAAGAAGTTTCTATTTGACACAAATAGATTAGAAAATGCTTCCTCAATCAATAGAGAAATTTGATCTTCGAGATGGGACAGTGCTTCCATAAGGCTAGCCTTGGGAGTCACCCCTTCAAATCACTCTTAACATGGTTGAGCCAGACAAATGTGTTCAGATTGAGATTTCATTATCATCTAGTTTGTAAGAGTGGTTTATAGATTTTCCTCATAATAACTCAAATGTATTTGCTTTGACACTAGCCAACATATTAGGAATACTAATAAAAGTGATGGTTCACAAGTTGAGCCTAATTCCTGAGCATAAATCAGTCAGGAAAAAAGGAGAAATTATTTTATGAAAAAGCTTATTGCCATGCATAAAGAGGTCAAAAAATGTCTCAAAATTGGGTTTATCAGGGAAGTTCATTATCCAAACTAGATATCCAATGTCATCATTGTCAAGAAAAGAAATAAAAAATAGTGATACAAATCAATTTCATTGATGTGAATAAAGCATGTCCAAAAAATAGTTTCCTATTACCGAGGATTGACCAATTGATTAACTCAATGTCTGGACACCAATTATTAAGCGTCATAGACACCAATGACTTTATTTATTACCGACCAATGGACCTATTGTTATAAAACGATGCCCTTCAATTTAAAGAATGCTGAGGCATCATATTAAAGTTATTAAACAAAATATTCGAGGCTTAGATTGGAAAAAATATGGAGGTGTACGTGAATGACATGATCATTAAAAATATACTTACCGACAACCGTATTCATGATTTGGCCGAAGCATTCAAAGCACTCTGAGTACACCGAATGAAATTAACCCCTACAAAGTACGTGTTTGGAGTAACATTCTAAAAATTTTTAGACTTTATTATTTTGCATTGAGGAATTGAGATTAATCTGGAAAAGATTGAAGCCCTTATAGATATGAAACTACCTCAGACAATTAAGAAGGTTCAAAGGTTAATCGGGAGGATTGTTGCCTCATCCCAATTCTTAGTGAAATCTGTGACGGAATGGATTTTTTTTTTCAAAAGTTTCCATCAAGACAAGAACAGGGCTAACTTACAAGGTAAAATTTCTGTAGAAATTTCGACAGAGTTACCTTTCTAACTGAATAAAATTCCAAAAATATACCATGTATGAACAACCATTACAAGCACACAACAATCAATTATCCATAATTTTTCCTACAACATTCATACACAGGATCACATGTGCCATCCATGGCACAATTCTATAAAAACGTTCGCTATACTAACAGTTCAATATCGAGATGCCGTCTAGGACCTGTACAGTATATCCAAAAGTTTAAAGCGGAAGCTAAACTATTAACCTGTAGAAGTATAGTTTTTCTTTTACCATCTTATATATCATATGCATTCCATACAAAATCCACATGTGCATGAATATCCATAATACAAGATCAGTATAGAAAATTACACGATCAGATAAGTCTTTACATCAATTGCTCTCCCAAAATAGCTCCAAATGCTTTAGGTTCTCAAAAGTCTTCAGAAATTTCTCTTAATTACTCTTTCTCGTCAGGTACTAACTCTACTGTCTCATTTGAAGGGGAAAAAATAATAAAATAGTGAGTCGAAACTTAGTAAGGTACATGCATATGAACGGTAAAACAATGATGCAGAACGGTCATATAACTGTGCAGAAACAGAACGGCCATATAAAACATAATCTAAAAAACAGAGAAGGCATACTTTGATGATATTAAACCTCATAATTAGAAATTAGTAATCGGTAAACTGTAAACCATAAATTGTGAACTATAACTGTAATCGGTACACTATAAATTGTAAATGGTAAACTATAATTGATAAACTGTAATCGGTAAACTGTAAACTGTATACTGTAATCGGTAAACTTGTAAACGGTAACTGTAATCAGTAAACTGTAAACGGTAAACTGTAGAAAGTAAACTGTAACCTGTAACATATCATAACAGTAACAGACCCTGCCAGTATACCCTACTAGCTGAGGGGGCGAATAATCGAGGATAGATTGTGTTCACTCCATATAATCCAAGGCCTATGACTGTAACATGTATATCCCATCCCGAGGGATCTCTGTACTGTGTGCCACTCGAAGGTAGGCCTGTAACTGTGGTTCCTCCTGATTTTTATCGCCCCGAGGAAGGGAGGACCATAAATAACTCTATGGATAGAGTCATCCTCGATTACCACCGTAAAGTTCTAAGGCATGCCGGAGAACCTATCCGGACTGTAGTCAGTCCCGGGTCGTAATTAACAGTAACAGAAATAACTTCTTTATTGAAAACCTTCTTTCATAATCATAGTTTCATAATTTACTTTCGGTTAATTTCAGAACATATAGTAACGGTCTAAAAACTCCTTCAGTTTTGCTTCAACGGTGCATGAAATTTTCATCGGTACAAGTCCGTGCAAATTTTCAGAAACAACTTATACAGGGAGCTTCTTTTCAATATCAATTAACTTTTATATAACAGGAGTTACGATTAAAAATCATCAAAACCTCTTCATTTTCGTACTTAGGGTTTTGCCAAAACTTTCGGACTCAAATCAATCTCTAAACATGTGCTTATTTATGAAATTAATGTCATAAATCCATACACATACATTAAAACATGCAATTTAACCAAAAGTTTCCAATGTTTTTGAGTTAGTGTTTCATACATATTTTCGGAACCAAATCGAACACTATTTTCACGCATGTACATGAAATTGAAGCCAAAACTTATAATAAATACGGGTAAACATAAAATCTAACAAAATAATTGAAAAAAACATGCTTCATTTACTTTAAACATACATCAACATCATTTTAGAACAGCTTTATCAACTTTAAAGCAAGAGGAAACGGTAAAAACGAAAAACAACGTCCGAAGTACACTTACCTTAGCCCGATCTACCGTTATTTTTACCGGGAGTGGATTGGAACTAGTGATTTTCCTTTCTCCTATTCTCTTCTTCCTCTTCTTCCTCTCCTTCGTGCGTGGTCTGCTCTCTTTCTCTCTCTTCCTTTTCCTTTTTCCCTTTCATTTTATAACAAAAATGAAGTCAGGACGCGGCAAAAGTCGGGGCCGCGCTCGAGCGTGGCTCGAGCGCTCAGCAAGCGGCTACATTCTGCCAAATGCGCTCAAGCACCCAGCGGGCCCGCGGCGAGCGGGGTAGCTACTGGATTTTGCGCTCGTTACAGCGCCTCGGGTGCACCGCAGGTGCCACACGGCTGCTTGCTGAACTCGGATATTTTTTCAACTTTTTACTTTTAACCATCATTTTTCACTACATATTTGGCCTCTTAATAATACTCATCATTCTAATTTCTTCCAATTTTTACATTTTTCGATTCCGAGGCCTCACACCTTCCCCCACTTAAAGAAATTTCGTCCTCAAAATTAAATAAACTACATACCTCAAGAGAACAAGTAAAGATACTTGCTTCGGATCTCTTCTTCGCCTTCCCAAGTGGCTTCCTCTAGTAAATGATTTCTCCAAAGCACTTTCACCAGGGGAATGGTCTTCGTTCGCAACTTCTGATCCTTTCGGTCTACAATTTGCAGTTGTTCCTCAATGTAGGACAAATCCTTATCAATAGCCAAGGATCCATAGTCAATCACGTGTGCTGGATCATGAACGTATTTTTAAAGTATTGATACATGAAACACATCATGTACGCCTGTCAGATTAGGTGGTAACGCCAACCTATAGGCTACATCCCCGATCCTTTCCAAAATCTCAAAAGGGCTAATGAACCGTAGCTTTAGTTTCCCCTTCACTCCAAACTGGAACGTGCACTTAGATGGTGAGATCTTTAGAAACAAGAGATCCCCTGCCTCGAAACTCAATTCTATCATTCGCCTATCCGCATAGCTTTTCTATCGGCTCTGAGAAATCTTCAAATTATCATAAATCATCTTAATCTTCTCTACTGTTTCTTTCATAATCTCCATGTCCAAAATCCTTTTGTCTCTAGTCTCCTCCGAGTGAATCAACGATCTACACTTTCTCCCATATAATGCCTCAAAATGTGCCATGCCGATACTAGCTTGATAGCTGTTATTATAAGCAAATTCAGCAAATGCCAGATAAGTATCACAAGTTCCTTTCATCTCCAAAACAGAGGCCCTCAACATGCCCTCAAGGATCTGAATGGTACGCTCTGATTGGCCATCGGTTTGGGGGTGATACGCAGTACTGAACTTCAACTCTATCACTAACTCCTTATGCAAGCTCTCCCAAAATCTCGAGACAAAACGTGGATCTCTATCAGACACAATGGAGGCAGGAACTCCATGAAGTCTCACGATCTCATTTACATACAATTGAGCCAACCTATCACGCGAATAGGTCGTCCTGATCGCCAAGAAGTGGGCTGATTTTGCTAGCCGATCAACTATAACCCATACGGAGTCATGATTCCTAAGAGTCCTCGGCAAATCCGATACAAAGTCCATAGCAATGTCGTCCCATTTTCAGCTCGGGATCGGTATTTGTTGTAACAATCCAGAAGGCTTCCTCCTTTCAGCCTTCAGGTACTGACATACCAGGCATTTCTCAACGTAAGTCATGATATCTCTCTTCATATTTCTCCACCAGAAGGTTTTCTTTAGATCCTGATACATTGTATTCGTCCCAGGGTGGATCGTATACCGAGACCGGTGAGCCTCCTTTAAAATTTGTTCCTTCAATCCTTTATATCCGGTACACATAATCGGTCTCTAAACCTTAACACACCATCAGCCCGAACGTTAAAATCAGCTCGAAACTCTTTACTGAAATCACTAACAATATCCATGATGAACGGATCATTCACCTGCTTCTCTTTAACTTCACTAACTACCTCCGGTTGAATCTGAAAGTACAACAGGAGCATTCTATCACCTTTAGCATAACGTTGGATATTACACTGTTTCAGATAATCCAACATCTCTATCTGTTTGACCTGCAGGTACGCCACATAACCCGATTGGCTACTCAATGCGTTCGCAACTATGTTGGCTTTCCTTGGCTTATACTGTATCTCGCAGTCATAGTCTTTTAAAAAATCGAGCCATCTTCTTTGCCTCATGTTGAGTTCCTTTTGCGAAAATAGGTACTTCAAACTTTTATACTCTGAATATACAAGGAACCGCTCACCATAAAGATAATGTCTCCAAATTTTTAATACAAAGACTATAGCAGCAAGCTCGAGGTCATGAGTAGGGTAATTTTTCTCATGCATCTTCAATTGCCTAGATCCATATGTCACGACTTTACCGTGCTGCATCAACACACATCTTAAACCCGCCTTAGAGGCATCGCAGTACACCTCAAAGTCTCCTGAACCCTTCGGAATGATCAGCACTGGAGTGGTAGTCAAACGATCCTTTAGCTCCTGGAAGCTCAGATCACACTCCTCTGTCCACACAAATTTAGCCTATTTCTTCAGCAACTGAGTCAGATACATAGCAATTTGTAAAAAATTCTCTACAAAATGCCTGTAATATACCGCCATGCCCAGGAAGCTCCTAATCTCAGTTACAGAAGTCGGTCTACTCCAGTTCGTAATAGCCTCTACTTTCCTAGGATCTACAGAAATGCCACCATCAGAAATCACATGCCCCAAAAACATCACCTTCTCGAGCCAGAACTCACACTTACTCAAATTGGCATACAATTGTTTCTCGTGGAGCACTTTAAGTACCTTCCTCAAATGAACTTTGTACTTCTCATGATCCTTTGAATAAATCAAGATATCATCAATGAATATGACTATAAATTTATCCAAGTACGGCCTAAAAATCCTATTCATCAAATCCATAAAAGCAGTTGGAGCATTTGTAAGGTCAAAAGGCATAACAAGAAACTCATAGTGGCCATAACGTATCCAAAAAGCTGTTTTAGCCACATCCTCCGGCTTGATCCTCAATTGGTAGTAATTGGACCCCAAATCAATCTTTGAAAACACTCGAGACCCTTACAACTGATCAAATAAATTATCAATGCACGGTAGAGGGTATTTATTTTTAATCGTGATTTGTTCAACTCACGATAGTCAACACACAACCTCAAAGACCCATCTTTCTTCCTCACAAACAACACCGGTGCACCCCAAGGAGATACACTCGGTCTGATAAAGTCCTTGTCTAACAGCTCCTATAATTGCAACTTCAACTCCTTCAATTCAGCCGAAGCCATACGATAGGGGGATTTAGAAACTGGACTAACACTAGGAACAACAACAATCTCAAACTCAATTTTCCAGTGTGGAGGCAATCCAGGTAACTCCTCTGAAAATATATTCTCAAAGTCACAAACAACCAGGATGTCCTTAGCTGGCACACTATGACTCCCAGTAGTACAGGTATATGCCAAATAAGCTCTACATCCACTTCTCATCGAATTTTTAGCATGTAATGTAGAGATCAACACAAGTATCCCCTTTTTCTTAATACCCTGAAAGAAAAAGGGCTCCATTTTAGAAATATTAAAACAAACCCGCTTCAGAAAATAGTCAATACTGGCATGGTATTTAGCCAGCCAGTCTATCCCTAGAATCACATCAAAATTATCCATGTTCAAAAACACTAAGTTTACAACCAAACGGTTTCCATTCACCTCAACTATACATCCCGGATACATAACATTCGTAATCATAGAAGATCCGGTAGGAGTACACACAGATAATTCACAATTCAAAATACACAGGGCAGATAAAATACAGTATGCAAATCACGGGAAAATAAAGAAATGGGTAGACCCCGAGTCAAATAATATGGATGCAGAAACTCCACAAATAGAAATGGTACCTTCCACAACATTCGGAGATGCCTTCGGATCCTGAATAGCCACCGTGAAAGCCTTTGCCGAGACAGTAGGCTTCTTTCCTTATAGTCTTGGAGGTATCAGACAGTCCCTGTACAGGTGGCCTTACTGCCCACATTTGAAACATGCTCCCGACAACTTACGGCATGCTTGTCTCGGATGTTTCCTCCCACAAAAGGTACAGTCTTCAGCCGACGCTCTAGTACCGGTTACTAATTGAGTCGGTACAATACTCTTTTCTCTGTCAGCCGCCCTAGTCTTTTTGGACAGTCCAGAAGACCCCGCAGCTGATCCGGTACTCACTCCCGCTCTGCTAGCGGTCCTCTTTGTGTAGAATCTCTCTATTTTCGCCTCCTCATAAATCACTACTCTATCTAGGATCTCGGCATAAGTTTGGAGCTTTAAAACAGACAATAACTTTCTAATGTCATCCTGTAACCCTTGCAAGAACTTCTTCGCTTTCCTCTACTCATCCTCTACGTAGAAAAGTGTAAAACGGGACAGCTCAGTGAACTTGGTATTATACTCTTCGACCATCATGTTCCCTTGTCTCAATCTCATAAATTTTTGCTCATTCTAATCTCGGAGATTGGATGAGAAGTACTTTTTCAGAAATGCATCATCAAACATCTCCAAGGTAATGGCTTCATTAGGCACTCCCATCGCCCTTTTCTTCATATCCCACCAACTATCAGCTTCACCTTCCAGTTTGTACGCCACAAAGGTGACCTTTTCCCAATCGGTGCAGCCAAGCACAACGAATATCTTATTCATCCTTTTCAACCACACGTCTGCTTCAGTAAGATCAGGCTTTCCTAGGAAGCCCAGTACTCATTCAGTTGTGAATCTATCATATGTCGTTGGACCAAGAAGTATCGGAGTTGGCTTAGGTGCAGAAATTGGAGCCATATGCTTTTGCTCGACAGATTCTACTACATTGGTCATCCTCTCCAATAGATCAATATAAGCGGCATCTCTATCATAAGGCATGCTAGCGCCACCGTGGTCATTCCTTCTTCCTCTTCTACTTACCATCCTATAATTAAGGCAAATACAAGCCTATAAGGATAAGGATACAATGAAACGAGAAAGAAATATTTAACAGTTTTAAGAAATTTCTAACCTAGCCTAAGAACCAATCTCTTAAGGGTTCTAACTGTCTTAACTTCCTATACTTATTTCTACAGGAATTCTATTCAGATATTCAAACCTATGCTTCCACTTTTCGATCAATTAATTCCTAAGGCATCTCAATTATCTGATACCAAATACGACGGAATGGATTTTTTTTTTAAAAGCTTCCGTCAAGACAAGAACAGGGCTAACTTACAAGGTAAGACTTCTGTAAAAATTTTGGTAGAGTTACCTTTGTAACTGAATGAAATTTTAAAAATACACAATGTATAAACAAATATTACAAGCACACAACTATCAATTATTTATAATTTTTTCTACAACATTCATACACAGGATCACATGTGCCATCCATGGCACAATTCTGTAAAAACGTTAGCTACACTAACAGTTTAATATCGAGATGCCGTCTAGGACCTATACAATATATCCAAAAGTTTAAAGTAGAAGCTAAACTATTAACCTGCAGAAGCATAGTTTTCTTTTACCATCTCATACATCATATGCATTCTATATAAAACCTACATGTGCATGAATATCCATAATACAAGATCAGTATACAAAATCACATGATCAGACAAGTCTTTATGTCAACTGCTCTCCCAAAATAGCTCCAAATGCTTTAGGTCCTCAAAAATCTTCAAAAATTTCTCTTGATTACTCTTTCTCGTCAGGCACTAACTCTACTGTCTCATTTGGAGGAAAAAAATAATAAAATAGTGAGCCGGGGTCCAATAAGGTACATTCATATAAACGGTAAAATAATGATACAGAACGGTCATATAACTGTATAGAAATAGAATGGTCACACAAAACATAATCTAGAAGATAGAGAAGGCATACTTTGACAATATTAAACCTCATAATTAGAAATCAGTAATCGGTAAACTGTAAACCACAAATTATGAACTGTAACTGTAATCGGTACACTATAAATTATAAATGGTAAACTATAATCGGTAAACTGTAAACTGTATACTGTAATCGGTAAACTTGTAAATGGTAACTGTAATCGGTTAACTGTAAACGGTAAACTGTCAACGGTAAACTGTAACCGGTAACATAGCATAACGGTAACAGACCCTGCCAGTATACCCTACTAGCTGAGAGGGCGAATAATTGAGGATAGATTGTATTCACACCACACAATCCAAGGCCTATGACTGTAATATGTATATCCCATCCCGAGGGATCTCTGTACTAAGTGCCACCCGAAGGTAGGCCTGTAACTGTGGTTCATCCTGATTTTTAACGCCCCGAGGAAGGGCGGACCACAAATAACTCTATAGACAGAGTTATCCTCGATTATAACCGTAAAGTCCTATGGCATGCCGGAGAACCTATCCGGACTGTAGTCAATCCCGGGTCTTAATTAACAGTAACAGAAATAACCTCTGTATTGAAAACCTTCTTTCATAATCATAGTTTCACAATTTACTTTCGATTAACTTTAGAATATACTGTAACGGTCTAAAAACTCCTTCAATTTTGCTTCAACGGTGCATGAAATTTTCATCGGTATAAGTTCGTATAAATTTTTAGTAATAAATTATATAGGGAGCTTCTTTTTAATATCAATTAACTTTTATATAACAGGAGCTACGGTTAAAAATTATCAAAACCCCTTCATTTTCGTACTTAGGGGCTTCGCTAAAACTTTCGGACTCAAATCGATCTCTAAATATGTGCTTATTCATGAAATTAATGCCATAAATCCATACACATACATTTAAATATGAAATTTAACCAAAAGTTTTCAATATTCTTGAGTTAGGGTTTCACACATACTTTCGGAACCAAATCGAATACTATTTTCATGCATGTACATGAAATCAAAGCCAAAACTTACAATAAATACGGGTAAACACAAAATATAACCAAATAATTGAAGGAAACATGCTTCATTTACTTTAAACATGCATCAACATCATTTTAGAACATCTTTATCAACTTTAAAGTAAGAGGAAACGATAAAAATGAAAAACAACATTCGAAGTACACTTGCCTTAGCCCGATCTACCGTTATTTTTAACGGGAGTGGATTGGAACAAGTGATTTTCCTTTCTCCTCTTCTCTTCTTCCTCTTCTTCCTCTCCTTCGTGCGTGGTCTGCTCTCTCTCTCTTCCTTTTCCTTTTTTCCCTTCATTTTATAATAAAAATGATGTCAGGACGCGACAAAAGTCGGGGCCGTGTTTGAGCGCGGCTACATTCTGCCAAATGCGCTCGAGCGCCCATTGGGCACGCGACGAGCGGGGCAGTTACTGGATTTTGCGCTCGCTGTAACGCCTCGGGCGCACAGCAGGCGCCACACGGCTGCTTGCTAAACTCAGATATTTTTTCAATTTTTTACTTTCAACCATTATTTTTCACTACATATTTGGCCTCTTAATGATACTCGTCGTTCTAATTACTTTCAATTTTTACGTTTTTCGGTACCGAGCCTCACAAAATCAGCGAAGAAGTATTTACCCTTCCTCAAAGTTTTAAGAGGGAAGACTAATGAATTTTGATGGATAGAGAAATGTTAACAAGCATTCCTAGGGCCAGGAGAAAATTTGACAAATCCACCTCTTTTGACTTGTCCAAAAGAAGGAAAAGAATTATATCTCTACTTAGTTGTCTCTTAAATAGCACTTAGGAAAGAAGTAGGTATACAACAACTAGTATACTGTATTAGTAAGATCATATCTTATACAAAAACTTTGTATTCTCAAGTAGAGAGAGTAGCATTGACTATAATCTTTACTGTAAGAAAGCTCCAGCCATACTTTCAACAACATAAGATCATAATCCTAATTAATTAACCATTGAAGGGGATCTTATAAAAGCCAAAAGTATCTAGGCGCCTGATCAACTGAGCTGTTAAGTTGGGTAGGTTCAATATATAATTTAGTGTGTGACCCTCTATAAAAAGTCTAGTCTGTGCAGATTTTATAGTCAAAATAATAACCCTCGATTCCTAAAGGCACAAATAAACATGGGAGCACACTTATCAATGTAACACCACCATTATAGGTGTTGTATCTTAAAGGGTTGTCATCTCAATCTTAAAGGGTTGTCATCTCAATCCAAAAGTAGAGTTAAGATAGTCTTGATAGCACTAGATGAATTTGTGATTAAATACTCAATGACGTTTTGTAATGTTCCAGATCTCATTTGAATTATTTTAATATTTATTTTAATTTTAGGTATTTTGGATATGGTAAAAATAAATTAAAA
>JAODPA010021528.1:0-37913 GCA_025585075.1 Nepenthes mirabilis | reverse complement strand
GTAAAAAAATATAAGTAAACATAGAACCCGTATACAAGTAAATGACGCTGTGAGACAACTGACACAGTACAATGAAGTACAAAAAAAAAATACAAACTTCAAAAGCGGCCGCCTGCTATGCGTTAGGGAAGAACAACTATTCCTAGATAGACAAGGTTAGTGCAGAAATAGCAAAAATACAATAATATGAGGTAAATATACATAAACATAAAAGAAAGGCAAAATGAAAACTCCCTCTATCAAAAATAACCTCCCCCTATCTCCCCCTCAAACCACATAGTGAGACACTTTTCTATGGTAGAGGTCTGCTCCCCCTTTTTGTCACGGATGACCAAAGGGTAATGAGCTCACTCTTTTTGATCTATAATTTCTTACCACGTTTTATGATGTTGCTTAAATTTATCACTTGATCATTTAAATATCGGATGTGGTGAATGAGATGCTCTATCTTAGGGCTTTGCTGAGACTTATTTTGTCCTAATGATACGGGATAGTGGGGACGAATATGACCAATAATTTTGCATCCATGACATGTTGGAACGAATTTTGTATGGCTATCAGAAGTGAATATTGGCTTCCTAGTGCACTTGAGACCAAACTGTTTCATACTTGTGAAATTTTGACGGTCTTGTGTATTAGCACTCTTCTTTGGGAAACCTTTGGACAATTTGTCAATATGAGTAGACGAGGAAATGTTTTGTCTTAGGAGGGACGTGGGTTGGACAAATATAGTTTCAGAATTACCAGTGGTTTTTAAATCATTTTTAGAGTAATCTAACCCAATTTTATTTTCTCTTATTTTTTCCAAAATGAGCATATGGTCCAATTTTTTACATCCATTTAAAAATTGTTTCAAGTTATTTCGAGCCGCCTCTAGATCAAATTCAAGAGTTGTGATTTTTTCAGTAAAAGAACTTTTTATGTAATCAACTTCTTGAACTTTTGTGTCTAATTCAAATTTTAGAGCTAATTTTTCTTTTTCCATGTTAGACAATTTGTACTTGAATGACATATTCGTTCATTTAATTTAAAGGCATTCTTTAAATAATTTATCATAAGTATCTTGAAGGTCACACAGTTCAAATTCTGACTCGTTTTCAGAGTCATCGGATAGCTTAAGAGTTGTTTCTAAATGTTCATCATTTTTACACACTGAGGTTATAAACGCCATATCTTGACAAGGCCATATTCAGAGCATTTTTTAACCTCTTCTTTTTCGTCATCGTTCAAGGTCACATTAGCTTTAAAGGTTTGACCTTATTGGCGTTTAAGATTTGGGCATTCCGTATGTAATGACTAAAACTTTTACACTCGTGGCATTGAACACTTTGGGTATTTTTCGATTTGGATTCTTTAAATTCATGTCGGTCTTTTTTCACAGATTTAGGAGATTTTT
Organism: Nepenthes mirabilis; assembly: GCA_025585075.1. Lineage (NCBI taxonomy): Eukaryota > Viridiplantae > Streptophyta > Magnoliopsida > Caryophyllales > Nepenthaceae > Nepenthes > Nepenthes mirabilis. The sequence continues at coordinate 36,517 of JAODPA010021528.1, read as the reverse complement.
TAAAATCTGTATTTGATTTGTCTAATGAAGATTTATTATTCTTTAAGAATTTTTTAAAGTTCTTAACAAAGAAGCAAAAATCGTCATCGCTATATGATCCTTTATCAGAGCCCCGGTTTCTCTCTTCCCTAACGGATTTTAAGAGTAATCGATTTATTTTTTCTTGACTGTGGAGGTGCGTGCTCAAACGTTTAAAGGGATCCAACAAATTCTTCAATCTTCATTTGATCAAGATCTTTACTTTCTTCGATTGCGGTGACTTTAGGTCTAAATCGCTCAGGAAGGGATCGAAAAACTATTCTAACTATTCTATGTTCAAGAATTCATTCTCCTAAATTAAATAAAAAGTTTACAATATCATTCATTTGTACATAAAATTCATCAAAAATCTCATCATCCTTCATTCAAATTTCTTCAAATCTAGTTGTAAGAATTTATAATTTCAAGTTTTTAACAAGTTTGGCTTTTTCATGAGTGATTTCAAGAATGTCCCATGTATCCTTAAAGGTCTCGCATATAGAAATACATTTAAACTCTTTGGGAGATACAACCATAAAAATAGTACGTAACCCATTATTTTTTCAATTGCACGAATCAAGCTCTTCTTTTATCCATAAGGATAGAGCTTTCGCCTCATCACTAGTAGTACTTTTGGGTGAAGTTCATCCAATTTGAGTGCGAGCCCACACGTGCTTATCCATTGATTTAAGAAAGGATCTCATGCAACCATCCAATAGGCATAATTACTCCCATCAAAGTAGGGAGGAACAAACAACGATTGACTAGTATATATTTAGATCGGGGTCACGGATAGGGGCATGTCTCTAATACCAAATGAAAAGGATATTTCATCCCAAAGTACACAATAATATTTTGACCCAATACAAGATTAGCAAAAATAGTATAAAATAAAATATTCAATCCACGTAATGAATATTTGTGTCTAGATGAAACGAGTATAAAAATAAAGTAATAATAAAAAGACAATCTTTCTGGTGACGAAGGAAAAACCCGATACTCACGGTAATCAAGAAAAATCATCCCGGTTTTAACGGTTAGGGAAGAAATGTACTATGAAAATCAACTTACAGATCGGGTGGTAACAATGCGCTAACCTAACTGATTTACTCCCTTCTTGTGATCCCTACCAAGGAACTCCTTGGATTTGCCCACGGTAATGGAACTGGACTCCTTTCGATCTTCGGTTCAATCTTCCCTCTCGAGCCACTTGAATTGCCGAACTCAGTGGATCCCAGTGTTTACACCACTAATGTCACTATGAAGGTTAACCGGCGGGACAAGAGAAAGTAAAATAATAAGAGAATACTTTGTCAATGGTGCACAATCGTTGGAGAGAAGTGTTCTTAAAAATGAAGTACAAAATAAATTGATATTCAAGTGGAAGGGCTCCTCAAAAGTCTGTCAAGCTCCCTAGGGTTAAAGAGCTAAGTGATGTATATATAGAGGGCTCCAAAAAGATTCGAAATCAAAGGAACCATTAGACACACGGGCTCCGCACTATTTAGGGCAGACAAAGGAGCCATTCAAAATTAAAGTACCGATCGAGCGCTCAGCAGGGCTTAGCGCAATGACCCCGTGCTACTCGAGTGGCAATTAGGTTCTCATCGAGCGCCAGATTTGCAAAAATACTCCTCGGAGGCACTTTAGGTGCTTATCGATTGCCTGACACGGGAGCCGCGCCAAGATGGGGCCTCAGGTGCCCATCGGGTGCCCTTCTCGAGACAAGGTGAAAAGCGCGATAGGCGGGCAAGAATACTGAGATTTAACAATGATGACCTTCGGGTATGAAACGGATGAAAATATTCCACACCGAAATATTGCTAAAGTTACCAAACGCGCCGACACGGGACTAAATAAACTGCCCGGCACAGTCACAGAATATGCCAACTAAAAGTATGCCTAACCAGACTTGTCCGGAGTTTTCCTGCCCGTTGTTGCAGGTGTGATTCCTGTTTCCTCATCTCTGAGCCTATAGCATGCTCCGCTTGGACTCAACGGACGGAGTGGGTGAGGTTGTTAAACAGGTTCGCTAGCTAAGGTGCTTGAATCTGGGGAACGAAGTTGGAAGAGCGTTGACCAGATTCATCGACCGCTGCGCTAGAATATAGAGAACTATGTTGCAAAGGAGAAATTAACTTGATTTGTTGACCGTATCGTCAAAATTCGGAGAGCTATACTGAAGAGAACAAGTTGATCGGGCTCGTTGACCATATAGTCGGGGTCCGGAGAACTAAACTTGAGAGATATTGTTGACTGGAATCGTTAACCATTATGGTTGAATCCAGAGAATTGGACTAAAGAAAACAAGTTGACCGAATTCGCTAACTGCAACATCAAAATCCAGAGAATTGAGTCGAAAGGAGAGCGTTGAACAGATTCGTTGACTGTCATGTCAAAATCTGGGGGAACTACGCTGAAGAGAGTATTGACCGGATTTGTTGACCACGATGTCAAGATCCGGAGAACTAAGTCGAAAGGAGAGCGTTGATCAAATTCGTTGACTGTCATGTTAGAATTTGGAGAACCGGTATGAATCGAATCGACGCGTTGTTAATAAAGCACAGTATCGTGTTTTCCGACTTTTTCCTGCTTTCTCTTCAGTTGTTTGCTCTTTGTGCTGGCTGGCCGACTTAGTGTACTTTGTATGGGGAGGTTAGCCATAACACCAATCGTTGTAGTCCAACTACTCGGAGATGTGTGTTGTGCTCTTAGATGGACCTCAATCCTCGTGGAGACATCAGGGTGAGTCATTGTATCACGACATCTCCACATATGAGCACACTTTGTTTAATGAGTTTAGCTTTCGCATAAGGTGGGGCTTCCCATGTATGACTTTGGGTGGCCAGCTTTTAGTCAGAGCACTTTGCCCCTAATGTGTCGACCATTGTGGACTGACTGCACTATCTCCTACCGAAAGAGGTCGTCATGCGTGCCGTTTAAGCTCCCTAAGGTTTGGATTAGACTGCAAATGGACCACTTGGATGACTAAAGTTTTATTCTACAATGTATGGGTCGCTTGGATAACCAAGGTTTAATTCAACCGCTTACGGGTTGCTTGAATGACTAAAGTTTAATTCAACCGTTTACGAGCCGCTTGGATTACCAATGTTTAATTCGACCACTTACGGGCCGCTTAGATTATCAAGATTTAATTTGACCCCTTGCAGGCCGCTTACATGACCAATGTTTAATTGTGAGCGAGTGAAAACCCGCTTGACCTAGGGACAGTCTAAGTCATTTATTTTATACAATCTACAAGCAAGTATTCATATAGAAAAAGAAAAAGAAAGAGAAAACATGGAACAATGCAAATGAAAAAGAATTATTTTTTATTAATCATAGTGAATGTTACAAACATGCTCCACATCACACAAATGACCTACCTGGGTCTTCACTGGTGGTACCATTTCAAGTAGACCATGTTCCACGTTCGCGAGACCAACTTACCGTTTTGAGTTTGGAGCTTGTATGCTCCATTCGGCATGACGACTGAAGCTAGGAATGGGCCTTCCCCATTCAGGAAAAATTTATTCCGGTTGGCTGTCATACCCGTAGCCTCTTTGCTTCACAAGCCCAGGTCTTTGATTTCTAATTGCCACACTTTTACTTTCTTGTTATAATAACAATCGATTTGTTGTTGGTAGGTAGTTGTGCACATCCTAACCATGTTGCGGGCTTCCTCCAGTAGATCTAGATGTTCCATGATCTTTTGTGAGTTGCCAAGTGTATTGAATGCTTCGACCCTGAGGCTTGGGAGCCCGATCTCCACCGATATCACTACCTCAATCTCATAGCTGAGGCTGAAGGGTCTCTCACTAGTTTGTTCATTAGGAGTCGTCCGGTATGACCATAGTCTAGAGGGCAATTCGTCAACCCATGAGCCCCCTACGTCCTCCACCTTGGTCTTCAAGACATGCAGTAGTGTCTGGTTGGTGATTTCCACCTGCCTGTTCGTTTAGGGGTACACTATCAAAATGTGGATCAATCTGATATTCAGATTGGTGTAATACTTGGTGAAATATTTTTAAAAAAATTGAGTTCCGTTGTCGGTCACGATGACCTTAGGAATGCCAAATCTGCGCACTATACTCTGGCGAATGAATTCCAGGACATTGCGCTCTGTGATCTTGGTCAGTAGAGCGGCTTTAACCTATTTGGTGAAATAGTTTATATCCATGATGATGAACTTCCTTTACCTGCGATGGAAAATGAGCCGAGAATATCAAGCCCCCATTATGCCAAAGGCTAAGGATCTTGGAGGGATCTCAGTTCACCGGGTGGCTAGTGGTCAAGATTGCCATGGAGTTGGCAATTCTCACACTTCTTTACAAACTCCAAGGCGTCGTTCCTCATTGTTGGCCAGTATTCCTTCCTCATGCGTGAGGATCTTGGAGGGATCCCTGACGCATGACTTTGAATGTTAGGTTCTTGCCGCCGATGTGTGATCCATAGATCCCGAGGTGGACTTCGCTTGAAGAATAGTCGGTCTCCTCAATGGTAAGACACCGGAGGTACGGAGTCAAGTATCCTCGGCGATACAGCCTTCCATTGACTATGGTATACCAGTCGGGCATCGTTTTAACCTGCATGGTCTCGTTCGCATTCTCTGGTAGTGTTCCGTCTACCAGATACTTCCAATACAGCGTCATCTAGTTTTCGACATCGGAGACTTGCATTGCTTCTTATTCCTCTATCCTAGGGGTGTTCAAACTTTCCTCATATCCCATAAGTACTGTTTTGGATTTTTGGTCATCGCTACTCTAACGAGTTAGTCGGCCTTCAAATTCTCAATTCTTGGGACGTGGACCAGGTTTAACTTCTCAAATCTCTGGATCATGTCCTTCACCTTAGTTAGTTATCTAGCCAAGTAAAAGTTGCACGCCTTGAAACTCCCGTTGATCTGGTTAACGACTAGCTTTGAGTTATTGTGGATGGTCAGTCGCTTAGTTGAACACCCCTTGGCTAGTCATAATCCAGTCAATAGTGTTTAAGGGAGTATTTCACCTCAAACTTGTTTGGGGTCCTAAGGACTACTCTGGCACCACTGCTTGAGTTGGTAAACAAACTGTCTACATTGATGACCCATTCTGGCTCTTCTGGGTGGTGATCTACGTCCTTAGTAGGGTGTTCATTGATGATTTGGATCGTAGTCTTAACGATAAAGTCGGCTAGAGCCTACCCCTTAATGGCTAGCCTGGGCTGAAATTCGATGTCAAACTCTCCCAATTCGATGGCCCACTTAACCAATCATCCAAAAACATCGGGTTTCTAAAGGATGCCCTTCAACGACTGGTCGGTTAAGATGACCATGCGATGAGCCTAGAAATAAGGCCTCAATTTCTGAGCTGAGAAAATGAGCGCCAGAGTGAGCTTCTCAGCGCAAGGGTAGCATGTCTCTAAGCCAGTCAACGTTTTGCTCACGTAGTAGACCAACTGCTAGACGTCTAAGTCCTACGTATTAGAATGGAGCTAAGAGCCACCTCTGATATCACCAGGTAGAGGTACAGCTCTTCCCCATCTTTTGGTGACATTAGAAACTGTGGACTGGCCAAGTACTCCTTCAACTCATTGAAGACGGCTTGGTACTCTACAGTCCACTAAAAATCGTTCACTTTCATCCCCTTCAGAGCTTTGAAAAAAGGCTGGTACTTGTCACCTAACTTTACCAAGAAGTAGGACAGCGATGCTAGCCAGCCCGTCAACCGTTGGACATCCTTGAAGCTCTATGGCAGAGACATGTCCATGAGGGCCTTGATCTTCTCTAGATTTGTTTCGATCCCTCATTGAGAGATGATGAAACCCAAGAACTTCCTTGAGGATACTTCGAAGACATACTTAGTCAGATTTAGCTTCATGTAGTGCGCCCTGAGTACCTCGAAGGATTTAATAAGATTGTGAATATGGTCACCAGTGGATATGCTTTTGACGAGCATATCATCTATATGCACCTCCATATTGCAGCTGATCTGCTTCTCAAACATATTGTTCACTAGCATTTGGTAAGTGGCACCCGCTTTCTTTGGACCGAAAGGCATGATCTTGCAATAGTAGGTTCCTTGATCGGTTATGAACAATGTGTGCTTCTTGTACTCTAATCTCATCCTGATTTGGTTATAATCTGAGTATGCATCCATTAAACTTAGCAGTTTGTGACCAGAAGTCGAGTCTATTAGTAGGTCAATTTTTGGTAAAGGAAAGTTGTCCTTTAGGCAAGCCTTATTGATGTCGGTGAAGTTGACGTACATCTACCATTTTCCGTTACTTTTCTTGATTAGGACGATGTTGGAGAGCTAATACGAGTGCTGGACTTCTCTGATAAAGCTAGCGTCCAGCAGTTTCTTTATTTCTTCCCGAATGGCTACGAGTTTCTCAATGGAGTGATTTTTCTACTTCTGCCTGACAAGTTTACGGTCGAGATTGAGACCCAACTTGTAAACTATTACTCCAATCAGAATCTCGGGCATGTCAGTGGGCATCCACATGAAAATATCTGCGTTCTGCCTAAGGAACATTATCAGCTCATCAAGCAGAGGTCCGGCGAGCGAGCCCTCTATCTGTACATATCCCTCTGGGTCCTCTAAATTTAGTGGTACGAGATTGGTGGTTTCGTTGAACTACGCCTGCTGCAAGGTTGCTTTGTCTTGATTGTCCAACTCTCCTACAGGCCTTCCGCCACTGCTTGGGCCTACCTACGACATGTAGCAGGTCCATCTAGTCACTTGGTCTCCCAACACTGAACCAATATCGCGTGCTATTGAAAATTTTATTTTTAAGTGCGGTATTGAGGTGACGATTTTGAAAGCTACTAAGCACGACCGGCCTAGGATAACGTTGTATATGGAGGGCATGTCAACAACCAGAAAGGTGAGTGTGAAACTCGCCATTTTAGAGTACGTGCCAGGGTGACCTCTAACTATATTGTCCCTTAGATTGCCACAGGTTCGTTATCTAGGCCATACAGCAACTCTTCGGTAGGTTTTAGTTGATTCTTTTTGTGGCCAAGTTTAACGGACGCATCGAAGTAAAGCAAATCGTTAAAACTTTCATTATTAATGAAAACTTATTTCAACTGGTAGTTTACAGTACCATCTGAAATGAGTACAGATATAACAAAGGGATCAATATATGGAGAAATTACATGAGATATGTCACTATCACTAAAGCTAATGATATTTTCCTCCACTCTCTGCTTCTTGCGCCCGGCTTGCCTCTCCTTGTGATATGCTTGGTGGGTCTTAAACGGTTGGATCGTTATTATGTTGACCACTCCAACCATGATTCGGTTCCGTTGATTGGATGAAACTAACCCTTCCCCGCCCGCGGTGCCAGAATTCTACCCAGAATTCCTGATGAACCCGGTGAGATGGCCCCTCTAGATAAGCTCCTCAATCTCCCACTAGAGTGTCTTGCATTCCTCCATGACGTATCCCAAAGATCGATGAAAATTACAGTATTTTACTGGATTTCATCCCTCCATATTCTTCTGTGGCTTTGACCACTTGACGAACTTTGTTCCACAGATCTGCATGAGAACGTTGGCCCGTGTGTCATTCAGCGAAGTTAGGTTTATAGGCTTGTACTCCTTACGATCTAGCGCTCTCGTCCTGTGTTGCTTCTGGCAGGGATTGTCACCAGCACCGTTCTCCTCTTTCCTTCGGCCGGGAAAGAGCGAGGCTGGTCAATCCTCATAGGACGCTTTACCTCGTTAGCCTCCTCGGCGGCCACGTACGCTCTGGTGATGGCTTCCACTTCCCGTAAAGTCTGTAGGTTCTTTTGGGCTAAGTATTTGACGAAGTCGCGTGGCCCCAACGCAGAGATGAAGCTGCCAACCATCGAGGAGGCCAACGAGGCAAAGCGTCCTGAGAGTTGGGGATTCTTCTGGCTTCCACCACATGGGTTCTTTGGGTTCTCACCCTGCCTCTACTTGATGTCGAAGAGGTGCCACGACTGGTATTCTTCCCGGTGGCTGAAAGCATACTGCACCAAGAAGAGATCAGTGAGATCCCTAAAGCTCCAGATCGAGTTGGGAGAAAGCCGATAGAACCAAGTTCGAACGTCCCCTCTCAAGGTGAGGGGAAAATATCAGCACATCGCCGCCTCCTCCAAACCCTAGAGGCTTAGATGGGTACGAAAGTGATCCAAGTGATCCATGGGATCAGTACTTCTATTATAGGAATATAGGGTCGGCATCTTGAACTTGACCAGTATTGGACGATTATGGATCTCCACAGTGAAGGGAGATCTCTCTAGATCAAAGGCGTGTTTGTCACCATTGAACACAAAGTTCTAGATCTTCTTGACTTTTTTCTCCACACAGGAGGAGTTTCCTGATCTCTTGGAATTAAGGTAAGTTCTCAATCCTATTCTTTCTACAGTGCGGCGCGTAACCAACTGGCTGCTACCACTGGTGGATCAATTGATCCGGGAGGTTCCCTCCTGAGCCTGAGGACATGGCTCGTCCCAAGAATATCAGGGGTTTCTTCTCTTGGGGCTCTCATCCAGAGTCCCATGGCCCAAGCGCCCCTCACGCTTTGGACAACTCTGGGCATTGGAGACCTTCAGAGCTCAAGAGTTGCCCAGCCTTAAAACCTTCTTGGCTAGTTTCTTCTTCCTCTGGCCTCCTCGCATGAAGGCCGGAATAGGAATCAATAAGGGCTGAGCCCCCTACTTCTTTTTGTCTTGGTGGGTGCAGAGCATTTGGAACATTTTGAACATGTTGTTCATCTACTCTGCCATGTTATAGAAAAATTGTGTAGACTGCCCTCTGACCAGATTACCAACTGAGTGGTCGTAGTCGGGGGAGACAGCGTCTCTAGCGAGAGCGCTAGCTTGAGCCCTAGTGTTCACCATCTTGCTTGATGACACTGGTTTTAAGGATGAAAGTTGTTGGCTTTTAGTTAGCGTTCCCACAGATGGCGTCAATGATGTCTCTTAGATCCAAATTTTGAATAGATTCTAGTCAAGCTGTCAGTCATATTTCGATCTCCATCCTGAGTTTTGAATCCTGTACACCACAATTTCAAACAACAGGTCAGGTGAAGTTTGATTTGACGCCACCGAAAATACTTCGACGCTTAAGTCAGTAAGTAGTATTCTGAGAATTGGAGGTGGATACAGAAAATGCAGAAATGAATACTAGGAGTGTGTTTATGAATACAAGTGGGGAGTGCACTCATAAAGAGAGTAGCTTTCGATGCTCGTGGGGAGCAATTTCTCTAAGTACTAAGCTTGCAGGAAGCTAGTAATAGAGAGAAGGAGAGAGCAAGAGCGTTGGGATGCTTTAGAGTTTAGAAAGCTTCTGACAGCTTGAGTTTACTTGAGGAAATTTAGTGGGCAAGAGAAAGCATGTCTTGATGAGTGAGTATCCATGGCCTTTTATAGCCATTGCCCTAAGCTTCATTCATTATGCAGTGAGATTGGATGCCCACCTTTTGGAAATCGTTGTCTTTCCTATGTAGGCGTGAGCTCCATTCCTAGCCATAACGCTCGAGGTGGCAGATCTTATTCCTTCTGCACATGGTAACAGTTAGGGTTTACATATAGATTGCAGGAAGATACTCGCACCTTCCACCCGAGATGTCTTTTGATTATGGGATGTTACCATTACATGAGAAATTACCTTTTTTGGAGAGGCGGGAAATCAGGGTAGGAGACCATTGAGGCATGTGTGGGCTGTCTATGACTTGGGCTGCATTTATTTTTGGCTTCAGCCGGCCTACTTGACATTTTTCGATTAAAGCCTCCGTTGACTGCCTGAAGCGCGGCTAGACTTTTGCTTAATTTGGGCCACTTACTCCTTTTCGGGATGGTCCATCTTTGGCATCCCCATCACATCATTTAATCAAGAGGAGGTTAACTAAATAAAAAGAAAGGTGACAATCAATTATACAAACTATATCACTATGCTTAATTTAAAAGTTGTCAAGTAGCCTAACATTATTGCTGGGTTTTTTAAATTAGAAATGATATTATATTGTGGGATATGTGCTAACAATTTGGATATTATATTTTCCAAAACCATTTAATGAAAACTTATTCAATAATTATTGAATTGCTTGCTTATCTCTCCATAGTTCAAATATTGTCATTTAATAAGCTTTTGATTATGATATCTGATATGATATAAAAAATATCGATGAATAGTGTAAAAAAAACACATGAAAATAATAAAGAAATTAAATACGAAGAATGATGTCTTTTCTGTTCTATGTTAATTATTTTCTTAGACTGCAATTAATTTAAAATATTCAATAGGCTATATTTATATATGATAGGTTTAGTAGTTCATGGGTTAGTCCAAAACTCAACTTACAAGAGGAAGAAAAGCCTAAATAATAGTAGCTCATTATGCGACCCATCGAACCCAAGATCCAGAAGACAATGCAGTTGACCCAAATGAATTAACCCGAAACTGCCTAATGAAAAACGGGCAGTAAGGTTTGCATAATGTCATGCCCTAACGGTTAACCCTCCAGCTTAGCAACCGATAGCCTTCCCACCTCAGTGCATAAAAGCTAGCACCACTTACCATAATCACCAAAGTAGCTTAGCAAATATACCCAAAATATCACCACATGATTGCGAATCATCCCAAGATGGTAGGTGTAGTTTCACAAATCTTCTCAAACAACAATTACTATATAGTGCTCTCATGACCGCTTGAATAATGGAGTGAATATTTCCAAATGTCAACCGTTGTTATAGTCGCTCCCTGTAATTGTTGAGATAGCTTAACAGAACCATGCAGACAACTGTCACCAGTTGTGAGGCCCAATAATAACTAAACCTGCACTCACTCCATAAATATACCTCCTCCTCCGCCAGAAGGGGGGATTGAGTCTCGAATTCAAAAAAGGTTCCTAAGGCTCGGATGTTCCAATACCCTGAGACAACACAGTCAGACAACGCCGCTCTGTTCACAAGCACACCCTATCCAAAGCCACTTTCCTATGAGTACACTTCTCTAAAAGCTACTCTCCAACTAGTGCACCTCTCTAAAAGTCACTCTTCTATAAGTGGACATCTCTGAAAGTCACTCTCTAACGAGTACACTTCTCTGAAATCCACTCTTTTATGGGTATACCTCTCTGAAAGTCACTCTTCTATGAATGCATCTCTCTGAAAGCTACTCTCCAACGAGTGCACATCTTTGAAAGCCACTCTACAACAAGTGCACATATTTGAAAGTCACTCACCAACAAGTGTACCTCTCTGAAAGCTACTCTCCAACGAATGCAAATCTCTAAGCCACTCAACCGCTGAGCGCATTGAATGGAGCTTAACCCTCCATTAAATACTTAATCCCCTCATGCTTTCATTTACGTATAACTTCCTCATCCTCCTATCTTTCTATTGTACTAAGAAAAATTATTGATTTGAGTTTCGGAGGATATATTGGGGAGTGACTCTTGCTATCCTAGAACCTCTTATTTGTTAATTATGGTGTATAGGATCTAGATTTGAAATAACGATGACCGAACTTGCTACCAGTCGGACTCCCGAATTAGGCAACTCTCTAATTAGTTTGGTAATCAAGATCTAAGGATGCATCATTGGTGTTGTTTGTAGAATGCGATCAAAAAGTCTAACCACAATAGCAAACATGGTCAACACTAAGGTACAAGTTAGCGCACTAGCCAGAGTCATCGGGTCCAATGATGACAACCCATCCGCAGATAGTCATGGGACAAATGGCCAACCCCTGACGTGTAGATGCGTACTCACTAGATGAGCACCATGTCCATGCTGCTCCAGACCATTTGTACCCTCTGGGAGTACCATCGTCGGGGGATCCCCCCTCTAACTCCTAGACCTTAGCATTTAGAAGGAAAAAAAGGAGGAAAAGATAGCCCACTAAGAAGAACCAGTGGCCTGACAACCTTAAGGCCTAAGCAACCACAAGTGACAAAGCCCAGACGTAATTGAAGGGTTAACTAAGTCATCAAGGGATGAAAGCTTTGAGTGGCAATATCCATAGTATTCCCATAACGACCAAAGGCCTCTAGCCTAGGAAGAAGTCTCATGCAATGCCAATAGACACTCCGTCGGCCCAAGAAGATCACCGTTTATGAGGGAGATCCGATTAAAGTCACTCCCTCGTAATTTTAAGATGCCAACCCTGGAGCTTTATAATGGAAGTTCTGATCTAATGTACCATCTGAATCATTTTTACACTATATTGGGCTCCCAAGGCCTCGATGGCACCAAACACATAAAAAAGGCAACGGGTTGATACACCATCATCAATGGAAAACTATACCAACGAGACTATTCAATCCCTTATGTGTCGTGTCTCATACTAGAAGAAGCTGACTATATGCAAAATGAGGTAGATCTCAGCATCAATGGGTCATATGTCAGTGATAAGAACCTGGCATTTAAAATCATGTAGCAAAGTCACTGCTGGCCAGCAGTAAAGAAGGACACCGTATAATTTTTAAAGAAGTGCAAGAACTACCAAGTCCATAGCAACACTCCACCTTGACCAAACACAGAGTCCAAACCTTGCAATTGCTATGATCATTCACGTAGTGGGGGCTTAGCATCTTAGGTCCAATGCTTGTCACGACTGAGTGGAAGAAGTTTCTCACCGTCATTATCGACCACTTTGAAATGAGCAAAATACCACAAAATTCATTCAACGGATAATCATTTGTAGAATTAGGATTCCTGAGGTCATAGTCATCAACAACGAAATCCGATTTGCTAGCAAATACTTCACCAAGTATCGTACGTGTTTACGAATATGACTGATTCATGCTCCCATCACCTATCCTCCGACAAGCGGGTAAGTGGGAGCCATAAGTTGGATGGTGTTGTACGGGCTGAACGCAAAGCTGGAAGATGCTAGGGGCATTTGGGCAAACGAGCTCCTGTGCTATGGTCCTATAGGACAATGTTATGAGAGCCTACCAATAAGCCACCCTTTGGCATATATTATGGGATTGAAGCGGTCATCCTGATAGAAATCAGACTACCCAACCTCAGAATTAAGAGTTTCAAGAAACACAACTCCTAACAACTAAGAGAGTATCTTGACCTACTTAAAGAAGCTCAAGACACAGTAAGGCAGCATGTAGCAGTTTATCAGTAGCAGATCACTTGGTACTACAACGAAAAAGTAAAAACATGCCAATTTGAGATTGGATACCTAGTTTTTCAAAGCGTAGAGGCTATGGGCAAAGCTGCTGGTAGGAACAAGTTGTCTCCCATCCGAGACTGATCGTTCCTATTCTCAATGATCCTCCAAAATGGGTTGTACAAACTACGCACCTAGAACAGAAAATCGGTCTCGAGGACATAGAATGTCACCTGCCTCCAAAAATACTATTGGCAGATCACCGCTAAGCATAGGTAAGTTTTGTACACATCATGTGAACTGCTTGTGTGATGCTAGTATGTTTCAATTAGTAAAATAAGTCATTTATTTATCTTATTTCTCATGTCCATTTGAATGTTTGAGTGCTTGCATAAATTTCATGGCCTAACTTGCCCCTAAGTCGGCTGAAATCTTTCACTTGCAATACGACTGACTGTGACTCAATCGAAAAACCTTGGTTCAACTGACAGTGCGGCCTCAACGAGGTTGAACCCTGGACCTTGGTCCAAATGATCGAGCATCCTATGTAAGGTCAAACATTACAGCCCGGGGAGCTTGTGGACAAAAGTCAGACCTCCCCATCAAAGCGGTCATAAAAACCTTAAAGGGCTTTTTAGCATACGTACGATAACTTTCTTCAATAGAAATGAGCATAATCAGTCAACAATTATTAGGTATCATGGCCTGGGAAACTTACGAACTAAAGTTAAACCTGCCCAAATGAGTGGCCAATACCATACAATACCTTCAGCAAATTAGGACTCGAGGCACAAGTGTGACAACTCCCTCTTATTAGGATGAGCACCATCAATCAAATACAAGAGACAATCTAGACTCCGTCGAAACCTTGTGATGATAGCAATAATGTTTAGCGGGTAATCAGCCTTTCTCAGTGCCATAACCTTCTCAAAGGAGCGAGCACAACCAGACAGAGACATCCATCCGAGCTCGATAACGATAGGAGTAACGCTTAGCTAGTAAATAGTCTTTACTAGTGCTACGACCTCCCCCTTGGGAATGAGCACAGCCGGATGGATGCGCCCATCCAAGCCCCACGATGACAGCAGTAGCACTCAGTCGATGAACATAAAAAGCGTCGAGAAAAGCAACTCAACATAAATGAAGAATCATCAACGACAATTATTTAAATGGTCTAACTAATTTACTAAAGAATTATCATATAAACATGCAACAAGGAGAGTCCATCTAGCAAAATATTGCCTAAGTCTATGACTTGGACAAATGACAATCCTAAGGTCGGGAGCGCCCTGTTGAACGTGGTGAAGGCTCCCCTCCTATATCTAGGAAATCAACCAAGTCAGATCAGCAAGTTGCTACTCAGTCTCCCGAAGTGTGCCCTCAAGTAAGGCTATCAGATTCAGAGCTTGAGATTTCTTCTTCGTAAGCTCTTGGGATATCGCCTTAGACTCGAATAGCACATAGTCGAGGTGATCACCTCACTCTTGACTCTATAGAACCTCAATGATGGAAGTATTCACTTGACTCTCCATCTCTTCGAAGCCACCAAGATTGGGACCCCGGGCATAGATATGGTTGGAGTGTTGATCGGCTCACCCCATCCACAAAACAAGAGGTCATTTATTCAAGTGGTGGACAGCCAGAGTTTATGTAGCCAAAGACTTGGCTTAGAAACAATATTGTTCACAAGAACCGATGAGGCACATTTCTATAATGGTAGCAATACGTGTCTATATTGTAAAGTGTTGTGGCGCATCAATCTTGCTGCGCCAGTAATGATGGTCTAATGCTACACCTCCCTACACAGCCTATTAACTATTAAGGGCTCTGACGCCCTAATTGACGAGTCCATAGTGCAGCGTAGGTCACGATACCCTAACACCTTGCTTTCCATGATGACAAACTGGTGGTGTGTGACGCTAACAAACTTTAGACAAATTTGATCAATTTACATCCTAACCAAGCATTTCAGATAAACAATTGTCAATTGGATTGTCAAAAGACTGACTGTCAGTGGTCCAGATTGTTGAATTGTCAGAAGACATGCAACAACAATAAGAAACTATATTCAGGAGCTTTAACTATTCGAACCATGTAAGAATATTGGAGCCATGCAATGAAAACCTACATGCAACGTTCCATCAAGAATATACCGCGGGTTGAAAATTCAAACCTCCCAATATAGGGAGTTAGCAATGGCTTTAGTAATTCATGAGTCAGGCTTGAACCTAAGATCTAGAGTATGCCACAATTGGCCCAAGTGGGTCGACCCAGAACTACCCAATAGAAAATGGGCAATTATGGTTATGCAATATGCAGCCCCAGTGGTTGTCCCTTTAAGTCAGCAGTCAACAATCTTTATAACTCAGTGCCTACAAGTAGACAGTATTTATCATACTATCATCCTTTGATTGTTCTGACAGCTCAACAAGTATACTCAAAATATCACCTCATGATTGCGTATCATCTGAAGATGGCAGTTGTAACTCAACAAATCTTTTCAGGCAGCAATTACCATATAGCACTCCCATGATCGCTCAAATAAGGGAGTGAATATTTCCAAATGGTAGCGGTTACCATAACTACCCCCTGTGATTGCCAAAACAGCTCAGTGAATTCATGCGGACAACTATCACTAGCCGTGAGGCCCAATGATGGTTAAATTGACACTCACTTTACATATATATCCCTTCTGAAAAAGGACATTTTGTCCCAAATTAGACAATAAGATTTTGACCCTGTGCAAGATTAGTAGAAGCAATACAAAATTAAATATCCAATACATATAAAGAATATTTATATTTAGATACCAATAATAATAATATGCATAAAACTAAATGACAATAAATAATAATAAAAAGAGATAATTGTTTCGTGACGAAGAAAAAACTCGATACACATGGTAATCAAGAAAAAAACCCTCTAGTCTTCAACGGCCAGAGAAGATATTTACTATAAAAATTAACTTACAGATCGAGTGGTACAGATACGCTAACCTAACCAACTTACTATCGTCTTATGATCCCTACCAAGGAACCCCTTGGATTTTTCCGTGGTAACAAAATCGAACGCCTTTTGGTATTCATATCAATCTTCTCTCACAAACCGTTTGAAGGACCAAACACCACTGAAGTCCAGTGTTCACGCCACCAATGCCGTTACGAAGGTTAACAGGCAGAAAAATGTGTATAGGATAAAATACGTTGTGGAGAGAAAACTTCGTTAATGAAGCGCAATCATTGGAGGAAAGTTTTCTCATAAATGGAGAACACAAAATGAGAGATTTTTCCAGTTAGATGCCGCTCCAAGGTTGTTTAGTAGTCCCAGCAAGTGATAGGGCAACTAAAGGAAGGAGGGAATTTATAGAGTGCTCAAAAATCATTTTTTAAAAAGTTGCTTGTTGCCATGGTGCTTGAGCGCGGATCGAGCATATGGCGAGTGCATCGAGGGTTTCAGGAGAAACACTATGTGCACTTGAGTGAGAAAGAGGCAGACATCGAGTGGATAGGTTCTAGAATGTGTGCTCGAGCGCGTGAAGAGCGCACGGCAGGTGTAGGGGTACGGGAATCATGGCTCGACCGGATGGCGTGCGCACGGTAGGCGTGGTGCTTCTGAAACCCAGGAACAGACAGCTACATAAATATGTTGATGCAACACTTCGATGAAATACAACCCAATATCGACACATGACTAAATAGGCTCACGGAATATACCAATCACAAAAATGGCTCTAACAATCTCTCCCTTTGGCAATTTCGTGACAAAACACATAAAGAAAAAAATTCAAGAGAAGCACGGGTGCAGATACACCGAGTAAGAACTAGTGTACATAAAAATCTATACCTAATGAGAAAGAAAAATTAAGACAAGTAAACATAAAAATCTACACGTTAGAAAAAAATAGGAGTAGAAATAAAAGCATCACAATAAATAGAGGCTAGGAAATCTTTAAAGTCAGTATCATAAAAAAATATCACAACCCCCTAACAAATCCAAGAAGAACTCCCCTAATATCTCCCCTTAACAATAACAAAAATATTAACATCTCCCCCTATCAAGATCAATCTCTCCTAAGGAAGGAATCTACTCTCCCTTTTGGTCACGAATTACCAAATGGTAATAGAGCTCACACTTATTGATTCATATTTTCTTACCCCGGTTGATAGTGTTGGTCAAATGTGTCACTTGATCATTTAGAAGGTTGATATGATTGATGAGATTTTCTATCATTAGGTTTTACTGAAAATTATTTCGAAAAGACATTACAGGGCAATAGGGACGAATATGACCAGTGGTGCCACACCCATGACACAATGGGACAAACAAATTATTAACATCGGATTTGTATCGTGGCTTCCGAGAGAGATTAACATCAAGGTTGTTCCTACTTTTTAAACGTTGAAAATTGGTACGAACCTGAGGGAAAACTCTTGACGGTTGATCACTATAGGAAGATGCTATGCTTCTTTGTCTTGGAACTGAAGTAGCTTAGACAATTACAATTTTTGGATTAATATGGGCTTTCAAGGCTTTTTCGGAATAATTTAACTTAGTTTTATTTCCTCTAAATTTTTTCAAATCGAGCATATGATCCAATTGCTTGGACCCATTTGAAAATTGTTTCAGATCATTACGACCAGCTTCGAGATCAGATTCAAGTGCCTTGATCTTTTCAGTAAATGAGTTAGTTAACTTTTCAACGTCTTAATTTTTTTTTGTCTAACTCAAATTCAAGACCTAATTTGTCTTTTCCAAGTTTTGTCAACTTATACTTTAACGACACATTAGTTTTTTTGATTTGTAAGCATTATTTAAATAATCTGTTATAAGTATCCTAAAGGTCAGAAAATTCAGTTTCTGACTCATTCTCAGAGTCATCGGATTGCTTAAGAGTTTTTTCTAAACGTTCATCATTTTCACGCTTTGAGGTCATAAATGTCATATACTTGACATGGCCATCTTCAATGGATCATTCATTATCTACGTCTTCTTCATCATTTAATGTTGCACTAACTTTCAAGGCTTGACCTTATTGGCATTTAAAATTTAGACACTCAGTACGATAATGGCCAAAACCTTTATACTCATGGCATCGAACTCATTGGGTATTTTTCAATTTGGAATCCTTAATTTCTCGTCAGTCTTACTTCTCAGAATTATGTGACATGGCATCGAACTCATTGGGTATTTTTCAATTTGGAGTCCTTAATTTCTCGTCAGTCTTACTTCTCAGAATTATGTGATCTTTTTAAATACACATTTAGTTTGTCTGATGAAGATTTATTTTTCTACAATAATTTTTTAAAATTCTTAACAAATAAGGAAAAATCGCTATCGCTACACGATTCTTCATCGGAGTCCTGATTTCTCTCTTCCCTACTTGATTTTAGAGCAATTGATTTTTGCTTCCTTGACTGTGAAAATGTGTGCTCATAAATTTGAAGATATCCTACAAGTTTTTCAATCTTTATTTTATCAAGATCTTTACTTTTTTCGATTGTGGTGTCTTTAGGTCTAAATCGTTTAGGAAGTAACCTAATATCTTTTCTAACAATTCTATTTTCAAGAATTCATTCTCCTAAATTAAATGTGGAGTTCACAATATTGTTTAATTGAGTATAGAAATCATCGAACGTTTCATTATCTTTTATACAGTTTTCTTCAAATCTGGTAGTTAGCATTTATAATTTTAAATTTTTCATAAGTTTGGTTCCTTCATGAGTGATTTTAAATATATCCCATGCATCTTTTGTGGTCTCACATATAGATATGCATTCAAACTCTTCGGGAAATATAGACATAAAAATAGCAAGTAATCCATTACTGTTTCAATTACACGCATCAAGCTCATCTTTTGACTACAAAGATAGAACTTTTGGTTCATCGTTAGTTGAACTTCTGGGTGGTGTCCACCATGTTTGAGTGTTAACCCACATTTACTCATTCATCAATTTTAGGAATGCTCTGATATGAACCTTCTAATATGTATAGTTACTCCCATCAAATAATGAAGGAATGGAGAGCGATCCCTCGTATATATTTAGATCGAGGGTCGTGGATCGGGGTAAGTTTCTGAAACCAATTGAAAAAGGACATTTTGTCCCAAATTATACAATAATGTTTCGACCCGGTGCAAGATTAGTGAAAGCAACACAAAATTAAGAATCCAATACACGTAAAAAATATTTATATCTAGATGCCAATAACAACAATATGCATAAAACTAAATGACCATAAATAATAACAAAAAGAGAGAATTTTTTTGTGACAAAGGAAAACCTCGATACCCATGGTAATTAAGAAAAATCCTACAGGTTTCAACGTCCAAAAAAGATATCCACTATGAAAATCAACTTACAGATCATTTTTTGGTGACAAAGGAAAACCTCGATACCTACGGTAATTAAGAAAAACCCTACAGGTTTCAACATCCAAAAAAGATATCCACTATGAAAATCAACTTACAAATCAAGTGGTATAGACGAGTTAACCTAGCCGACTTACTTCTATCTTGTGATTCCTATCAAGGAACTCCTAGAATTTGTCCACGGTAATGGAACCGAACGCATTTCGATTTTCACATCAATCTTCTCTCACGAACCGCTTGAAGGACCAAACACCATTGGAGCCTAGTGTCCATCCTACCAATGTCGCTATGAGGGTTAACAAGTGAGAAGAGGTGTATAGGATAAAACACGTTGTGGAGAGAAAACTTCGTTAATGAAGCACAATCATTGGAGGGAAGTTTTCTCATAAATGGAGCACACAAAATGAGAAAATTTTCAAATTAAATACTGCTCCAAGGTTGTTCAGTAGTCCCAACAAGTGTTACGGCAACTAAAGGAAGGAGGAAATTTATAGAGAGCTTGAAAATTCCATTTAAAAAAGTTGCCCGTTACCACGGCACTCGAACAAGGCTCGAGCATGCAGCGAGCGCATCGAGGGTTTCAGGAAAAACTCTACGTGCGCTCAAGCGAGAGGGAGGTAGACAACGAGCGGATAGGTTCTGGAATGTGCGCTCGACCACTTGGAGAGCTCACGGCGGGTGTAGGGGTACGGGGATCATGGCTAAAGCAGGTGGCTTACGCACGGCAGGCATGGTGCTCCTGGAACCCGAGAATGGATAGCTACGTAACTATATTGATGCAGCACTTTGATAAAATACAACCGAACATCGACACATGACTAAATAGGGTCAGGAAATATGCCAATCACAAAAGTGGTTCTAACACCTTGTTCTATAGAGAAGGGGGCTTCTTCAAACTAGGCAATCCCAGGGATCAACAGCCTAATAATTGGTTTAAATGCTCTCAACTCCTCGAGCAGTGATCAGATTCTCTATCTAGCAGTCAGACGACCACTAGCTACTCTCCTATGTGTGTAACTATAAGTCATTCCCCGTCGAGCGCAACTCATTCTATAAGCCATTCTCCGTTGAGCACACATCTATCCCTAAACGGTTCCTAATCGAGCACATATCTCTCTATAAGTCATTCCCCATCAAGTGTACCTCTCTCTACAAGCTACTTCCCTGTTGAGCGCATTTCTTTCCCTAAGCTACTCCTCGACAAGTGCACCTCTCTCTACAAGCTGCTCCTTATCGAGTGCACCTCTTTCCCTAAACCGCTCTCCGTTAACCACACTATCGAAGTCTAATCCTCTATCCCACACTCGATTCCTTTACGCATAGTCTTCTTATCATCCCATTTTTTTATTCTTCTAAAAATGATTTATAATTTGATCGTAGAATGATATACCAAAACATCTCCTGTCATTCTCTGACATTTCGTTTATTAGTTGTGCTGTGCAGGATTCAAGTTCTTAGGGACAAAAATCAAACTCGCTTTAATTTAATCTATTAGGTGAGATCAAAAGGCTCCCTAATACGTACAACAATTTGGATTCATGGATACATGAAGTGTAACTTAGGCTTTTCAATTTTTTTTTTGTTTTTGATTTTTCTACTTCATTGTCAGTTGTGCAGTTGTCATTGACACAATAAGTTAGAGTTAGAAGTTATGCTTATCAACAAAAGTGTGAGTTGCTAATGTAATGACAAATCTGTCTTTTTATGGCTAAAATTTAGAAAATAAATACTCCTTAGGGAACTATTTCCATCCCCTTGTCCCAATTGTGATGGCCAAGCTTTAATTTCTGATAGTTTACGTCTAATCATGTGTATGATCTATGTTTAAGTATTATAGTTGGCACGTGTGGTTGACATAACTTTGGGTATGTTGATAGATGATATTGGAAATTTTTATCGAGTTGAACCAGTTTTGGTTTTTGTGAGAATTTTAAAGGCTTAACATTCGAATGACTCATCAATTGATAAATTTGTTGAAATTTTACAGTCCCGTTTGAAATGTATCAGAGCCACATTCCAACGCTGGAGTTCTAAAATAGTAGTGTTTGAGCTCCTTTCGAACTTGTATTTGTGATACATTCTCCGACTGCACAACAATACCTAGCTTCAAGAAGGCGGAGATCTGACAGAGAGGAAGAAGAAAGTAGAGGAAGAAGGAGGAAACCAGGAGGGAAAGAGGAGACGAGAGAGGAGACAGAGTGAATTAAGAACTTCAATATTCTATTACTGTCTGCGGTACCCATAATAGTATAAGTAGCAACAATAATCAAAACAGAAAGTGCAATAATCGAAATAGAAAACAAACCAAAACAAATAAACTGCCCATGTGTGTAGTTAAGTAGGAACAGAAAAATCAGAATAGAAGATCAGTTAAGCAGGTAATTAGTCCACGTCATTTTCAATAACTCTAAATCAAGCCCGGATATAATATCGCAGTTTCAGAGGTGGCTGGGTAGTCCGGGTGCTCCTCCTTGTAATTTGTGACTCCATCGATGCTGTAACGTCCCGATTGATCAAGCCGGTAACATTATCATTCCCATCGAAAATAACCTTATCCTCAAGGTTAAAGGTAGGAAAGTCCTGCATAAATTCCGAAGCAACTTCCCATGTAGGCTCGAAAACCGATTGAGTTTGTCAACGAGCAAGAAATTGAGGGATGAATTTGCATTGAAGGAGAATTTTCCTAAATCCTAACAATTTTGCCGGCAATAGCAATGGCTGGGAACCCTGAGCCTCCATAGGGAATCAGCTGGTTGCTCTGTAGAGTCCCCCCTGAAGTACTTCAATAATGAAATATGAAAGACATTATGTATCTTTGTGACGGAACGAATTTTTTTTTTGTCCTCAAAAGCTTCCGTCAAACAGAAACACAATTATCCATCATTCACAATTCTTACAACAAACATTCACAGGATCACATATGCCATCCATGGCACAAATCCATAAAAACGTTTACTACTCTAACAGTATAATAACGAGATGCCATTTAGGACCTGCACAGTAAATCTAGAGTATATATAGCGGAAGTAAACTAAGAACCTACAGAAGCATAGCTTTTTCTTTTACCGACATACATATCATAAGCTTTTCATACAAAAATCTACATGTTCTATAATATCAATAAACATGAAAATCGGTATGCAAAAATCACATTTCTAGCTAGGTGCTTGCATCCACAAGCTCTTTAAAAAGTGGCTCCACAATGCTCTAAGTCCTCAAAAACCTTCAAAAGCTTCTCTTGGTCTACTCCTTTTCATCAGGTAATAGCTCTACTGTCTCATCTGGAGGGGAAAAAAATACTAAAATAGTAAGCTGAGGCTCAACAAGGTACATGCACATGAGCAGTAAAACCA
Organism: Nepenthes mirabilis; assembly: GCA_025585075.1. Taxonomy (NCBI): domain Eukaryota; kingdom Viridiplantae; phylum Streptophyta; class Magnoliopsida; order Caryophyllales; family Nepenthaceae; genus Nepenthes; species Nepenthes mirabilis. The sequence continues at coordinate 13,698 of JAODPA010021528.1, read as the reverse complement.
TGATGCAGAACAGTCATGTAACGGTGTAGAACAGAACGGTTAAGACAAAAAGGAATTCAGAAAGCAGAAAAATCATACTTGACAGTCATATACTTCATAAATCAGAAATCAGAAATCAGTAAATAGAAATCATCCCCTAAGATCGGAAATCAGTACTCGGTAAATAGAAATCGGTAGTCAGATATCGGTAACAGTAAACTGTAATCAGTACGGTAACCAGTAATAGAAGTCAGTACAGTAGCCAATAACGGAAATCAGAAATCAGAAATCGAAAATCAGTTAACATTGTAGAACAGTACAAATCTTGCTAGCGTACCCTACTAGCAAAGGGGGCGAGTGATCGAGGATAGATTGTGTTCACTCTACACAATCCAAGGCCAGAAATAGAAGTATCCCATCTCGAGGGATCAAAATAGTGTGCCACCCGAAGGTAGGCTGGTAACAGAAATTTCCTCCTGACCGTAACGCCCCGAGGACAGGGCAGACCACAAATAACTTCATGGACAGAGTTATCCTCGATTACCACTAGAAAGTCCTAAGGGATGCCGGAGAACCTAACCTGAGTGCATATCAGTTTGGGTCCAAAATAACAGAAACAGAAGTAGACTTAGAGCCGATTTCAAAATACGCTCGAGGTCGGTTTCGATTTCATGGCATATAAAATACTTGGGGCCGGTTTAGATTTTTATCAAGGAAGGGCCGAAGCACTTTTCTTGTTCAGGGAGCCGATTTCATTTTCAGTACAAAAAGCCGAAGTTCTTATTCTCAAAATCCGGAGTGCTCGAAAGCCGGAGTGCTCGAAAGTCGGAGTGCTCAAAAAGCAGGAGTGCTTCTTTCTCAAAAGTCGGAGTGCTTATAAAACCGGAGTGCTTTTCTCAAAAAGCTGGAGTGCTTCTTTCTCAAAAGCCGGAGTGCTTAAAAAGCCGGAGTGCCTTTCACTCAAAGGACGGAGTGCTTTTTACTCAAAGGACGAAGTACTTTTTAAAAGCCGAAGTTTCATAAATTTGGAGCGCTTTTTACTGAAAGCCGGAGTACTTTTAAAAGCTGAAGTTCATTTTCCTCAAGGGACGGAGTTCATTAAAAGCCGGAGTTCATTTTACATTGAGGCCGGAGTTTAAAAAGCCGGAGTACTTTTTACTGAAAGCCAGAGTTCTTTTAAAAATCGAAGTTCATTTTCCTCAAGGGACGGAGTTCATTAAAAGCCAGAGTTTATTTTACATTGAGGCCAGAGTTTCATATAACTGGAGCTACGGTTAAATATCATTAAAACCCTTTCATTTTCGTACTTAGTGCTTCACCAAAACTTCCAGACACCAATCGGTCTCTAAACAAGTATTATTTCATGAAATCATGGCCATAATTCCAAGTATATATACTCAGTCATGCATTTAAACCACAAATCCCAAAAATTTCGAGTTAGGGTTTGGCCATATTCTTTCACTGTCAAAATAAACACATAACACATGCTCATGCATAAAATCGGAGCCAAATACTTTCATAAATATGAACAAACATGAAATCTAATCGATTAATCGAAGGAAACATGCTTCAACATCATTTTTACAACATTTTCATGAACTTTAAAGTAAGAGAAACGGTAAAAACGTAAAACGACGTCCGAGGTACACTTGCCTTGCCGCGGGCTTTCACCTTTATAACTGGCTTACGGATGGATTCGGGCTCCTAGGCTTCGTTCTCTACCCTTCTCTCACTAGGAACGGCGCTCTCTCTCTCTCCTCAAACCCTAAAGTCGTGCTGAAATGAAAAAGAGAGAGCTTGGCACATTCTTATATTGTTCCTGCCCAACAGGCGCTCGGCTTTCGGGCAGTCCGCCGCTTGAGAGGAGCTCGAGCGGCCAGCGGGCAGAGGACTTCAGATTCACCACTGGGTTTTCCGCCCGATAGGAGGGCTCGAGGCCCCAGCAAGCGCCACTCGGCTCGAGCCCCTAGCAAGCGCCACTCGACTGCTTGCTGAATTCGGGTATTTTCTAACTTTTCACTTTTAACTACCACTTTTTCACTACATGTATAGCTTCTTACTGATATTAATTACCTTAATCACATCTAGTTATCACGCTTTCGGTTTTGGGTCCTCACACTCTCCCCCACTTAAAGAAATTTCGTCCTCGAAATTTAACGAGCCTCGAATTTTCAAACATGAGGTGAACTCCTTACGTTTAGAAATCATTTCCTCAGACAATACCTATTTTAGAAACCTCAAGCATTGAATTGTTCTAATCCTCATCCCAAATCAAATCCATAGCCTCCTGAACGACTCAACTCAGACACCTACCGAGTCTCTCAACCATCGACACTAGGAAGGCCTTATAATGATTCCTAGATATTCCAAAAGCGACTTATAATCATGCCGGACATTCTTCCAATCCAATCCGATACTTCAAACGGATCAATAAACTTTCACTTTAATTTATTCCAAGCCTCGAAAGAATTCGGTCACTGGACCTTAACCTTAATTAAAAATCTCTAGGCCATGGGTCTACAACGCTTACGCTGCGCTACTCTGATTATTTATCTAACTATAAATCATCCCAATGAAATTTCACCGGCATATCAAATTCAACTTGACATCCCAAAGATTATTTAATCAAGTTTTACTAAGGTTTCGATGCAAACCTTAAATCACAATCAAACTTTAAAGTTGAAACGATTTTCATTCACACTATTTTATTGGTAATCGGCAAACCAACATTTTCTCTAAAATACCTAGCCCGCATCATGGACCCAGGATATACGAAAACCTTGATTAAAATAATCATAGGATAGTCACACCAAGAAGGCAAATCTCACAATCATCCAACTATAGCCACATTCAAGGCTACAATCATAACGATCACCCAAGGAGTCGACATAACTTTATATCATCACCCAGAATTCTTAAAATTCGATTACTTAATAACCTTAAGATTCTGTTGGCGCATCAACGAGCCAACTGAACCAAATCCGATTATGACTTCATATTTTACGAACTCCTAGCTCCCAAACATCGAATACGGTTGTGTCTCCCAGTTCAAAAACATGGCACCATATCACCCAATCATTTAAACAATTTGTCCACATGAAAAATCATAAGACCATCTTCCTCAACGACACAATCATTCCAGCCCTTAAAATTCTTGATAAGGGTTACCTTCAAGGACAACATTATAAGTTCTCTAAATGAAACTTCAATAGCTAAATCCGTCTTGCACATGGGGGTAGCACTAATCTTGAACTTCTTCCCCACTTATATCAAAGATACCGACCTATCACAACACGTGAGTAACACAACCTTAACTTTTCTCAAAGGCATTACATCCCACGATAACTCATCTGACCCATTAGGTCTCTGAACATCAATCACCCTATCCGGTCTCTGAAAACACCGTTTAACTTACGGTCTCGCAATTACAAATCTTTCCCATGCTGATCGTCTTACCGACACGGCAATCGCCAAGGAATACTTACCAGGTCACTTGACAGCTTCGGTTGACCGTGCACTATCATGGCACTAATCGGTCTCCCCAATTAGTCATCACTTAAAATCCTATGGATCCCAAAACCATGCTACCCAAGATCTACAAGCTTAACAAGGCATGTGCTCAACTAAACTCACATTCTTTTCTCAATGGGACATACGAATTATCAGCCATCCACAATCCAGGACTTAATCCGTAAACGAAGTGCATACACCCCTTTATTCCTTTGAATTTATCAATGAAGTCATCCCAATATGGACCCGTACATGGCCAAAAGATCAAACCCATAAAATTCATGAAACACGAACGATCCTACAAAACCCAAACAGCGTTTTCTGGACTTTATAGTGGCCATAGCCTCACCCTGAATATCGTCGGGGCTACAACTTCCATTGATCCACAAATAACACGCTATGGGCCCAAATTAATCTTAGAATTCATCAAGCCTTCACAACGGTCCATGTAATTCACCTATCTAATCACAAGGTCCGTTTGACAAATCATCAATTTCCTAGGCCACCCCAAACAACCTTATCGGTCTGTCTTATCTACCTCGAAGGTTCTGGGGGTATTTCACAATGATACTAAAGCCTAAAACTTTCAACGATCGTCGTTGAGTTTGACACAACCTCGAATTATAAATCATCAGATAAGTCAACCTAATCTTCCTTCTATAATCATCCTCAATTAGTCACACAGCCGAAACTCCTCGATGACCACAAAATAACTTCAAGCGGTGGCCGCATATACTAATTAGACTAAACGCAGATTCTCATTAGATACTCTACAAGAAGGAAGACATCAATTTCCTAATACTTCGATCAATTCACCTCATGCTTCAAATCCCACAACCTAATAGCCAGAGGTTATCTTTTACCAGTTTAATCATATTAGCACTGCAATTTGCCCATCGAATAATTATTAAGATCAGGTCAAGACTTAATACCTTAGCCGACTCAAATTCATACCCAAAATTGTACAATTCAATCACAAGGCATAATACACTTACTAATACAACTCCAGTCGACCCAACTAATTGCATCTACAAACTCAAGGGAAAATGTCACAACCTTAATACCGTCTATATCAAACTTAGATCCTTAATGAAACAAACTCAGGAATCACAAAATTATCCATAATCAGGATCCCAATGTTGCAAGTGTTATGACACCAAAATAGAGAAATCTCATCTTCAATCTCGGCAATCCACATATTCCCTCATGCACCATCACCACCCAACTCTGATTCCATGGCACTGGATTTCTTCACTGCAAGATCAGAGGATACGAACTATCCTTAATTCAACTACCATGCTATCTATAACTTAGATCATAGTTCCAAATCCCTTCGGGAAGACATTTATCCAAAATTCGTACATAAACATCCACTTTGATATGACCTCTGTCCTTCCGCATACTAGATCACCTTTGCCGCTATTACAAAACCTAGGTCTTCCAATCACACATAACTCAAAACACAACGTAACCATGGGTTTAGAATCCCCCAAAACGATGCCAGACTACAATATCAGACGTAAGAGCCTTACCTCTTATCACAACCGGGGACACTTAACATCTTGAGTTAATACCTTAGAGTCCTAGATTAAAACACTAGACCTTTTTACCATCCATCTATGAATAAGGACATCCCTCAATCTTACGATAAACCAACCACTAATATTAGTAGTCCCCATCTAAGAGCCATTACTAATGTTTCCTTGAGACCGAGACATTTTGCATTAAGACATTCCTTGAACACTAACTAGGACACATTAGCTAACCAATCGAACTAAGTCACTACTTCAAACTTAGCGCTAGCCTAAGTCATTGGGACTGGGGTAACCAAAACTACCCGGATTGACTTAATCATCAAACGTCTTCATTAACTTAATCGAGCAATCTTATTCTAACCTAAGCTTCCACGTACGATTCAGATCAAACCTAAACTTCAAACCAAGACTGATTATCCCAGACCTTGAATCAATACCAATCAGCTCGAGCACTAATTTGACACCAATCAATTTAGGACATCAAGGTGCCTCCTCACGACTCTCTTGACCTATTCCTATAGGAATTCAGTACATAGATTCAAACCTATACTTTTACTTTTCGATCGATCAATTCTTAAGGCATCTCAATTCTCTGATACCAATTGTGACGGAACGGATTTTTTTTTTTGTCCTTAAAAGCTTCCATCAAACAGAAACACAATTATCCATCATTCACAATTCCTACAACAAACATTCACAGGACCACATGTGCCATCCATGGTACAAATCCATAAAAACATTTACTACTCTAATAGTATAATAACGAGATGCCATCTAGGGCCTACACAGTAAATCTAGAGTATATATAGTGGAAGTAAACTAAGAACCTGCAGAAGCATAGCTTTTTCTTTTACCAACATACATATCATAAGCTTTTCATACAAAAATCCACATGTTCTATAACATCAATAAACATGGAAATCGGTATGCAAAAATCACATTTCTAGCTAGGTGCTTGCATCCACAAGCCCTTCAAAAATCGGTTCCATAATGCTCTAAATCCTCAAAAACCTTCAAAAGCTTCTCTTAGTCTACTCCTTTTCATTAGGTAACAGTTCTACTGTCTCATCTGGAGGGGAAAAAAATACTAAAATAGTGAGCCGAGGCTCAGCAAGGTACATACACATGAACAGTAAAACTATGATGCAGAACAGTCATGTAACGGTGCAGAACAGAACGGTTCAGACAGAAAGTAATTCAGAAAGCAGAAAAATCATACTTGACAGTCATATACTTCATAAATCAGAAATCAAAAATCAGTAAACAGAAATATCCCCTAAGATCGGAAATCAGTACTCGGTAAACAGAAATCGATAGTCAGATATCGGTAACAGTAAACTGTAATCAGTACGGTAACTAGTAACAGAAGTCAGTACAGTAGCCAATAACGAAAATCAGAAATCAAAAATCGGAAAGCAGTTAACATAGCAAAACAGTACATATCTTGCTAGCGTACCCTACTAGCAGAGGGGGCGAGTGATTGAGGATAGATTGTATTCACTCTACACAATCCAAGGCCAGAAACAGAAGTATCCCATCTCGAGGGATCAGAACATTGTGCCACCTGAAGGTAGGCCGGTGACAGAAATTTCTTCCTGACCGTAATGTCCCGAGGACAGGGCGGACTACAAATAACTCTATGGATAGAGTTATCCTCGATTACCATCGAAAAGTCCTAAGGCGTGTCAGAGAACCTAACCTGAGTGCATATCAGTCTGGGTCCAAAGTAACAGAAACAAAAATAGACTTAGAGCTGATTTCAAAATACGCTCGAGGCCAGTTTCGATTTCATGGCATACAATATACTTAGGGCTGGTTTAGATTTTTATCAAGGAAGGGCCAGAGCTCTTTTCTTGTTAAGGGAGCCGGTTTCATTTTCAGTGCAAAAAGCCGAAGTTCTTAATCTCAAAAGTCGGAGTGCTCGAAAGCCGGAGTGCTCAAAAGTCGGAGTGCTCAAAAAGTCAGAGTGCTTTTCTCAAAAAGTCGGAGTGCTCAAAAATTCAGAGTGCTTTTCTCAAAAAGCTGGAGTGCTCAAAAAGTCGGAGTGCTTCTTTCTCAAAAGCCAGAGTGCTTAGAAAGCCGGAGTGCTTTTCTGAAAAAGTTGGAGTGCTTCTTTCTCAAAAGCCGGAGTGCTTAAAAAACTGGAGTTCCTTTCACTCAAAGGACGGAGTACTTTTTACTCAAATGACGGAGTACTTTTTAAAAGCTAAAGTTTCATAAATCTGGAGTGCTTTTTACTGAAAGCCGGAGTACTTTTAAAAGCCGAAGTTCATTTTCCTCAAGGGACAGAGTTCATTAAAAGTCGGAGTTCATTTTACATTGAGGCCGGAGTTCAAAAAGCCGGAGTGCTTTTTACTGAAAGCCAGAGTATTTTTAAAAGCTGAAGTTCATTTTCCTCAAAGGACGGAGTTCATTAAAAGCCGGAGTTCATTTTACATTGAGGCCAGAGTTTCATATAACAGGAGCTACGGTTAAATATCATTAAAACCCTTTCATTTTCGTACTTAGTGCTTCGCCAAAACTTTCGGACACAAATCGGTCTCTAAACAAGTCTTATTTCATGAAATCAAGGCCATAATTCCAAATATATATACTCAGTCATGCATTTATATCACAAATCCCGAAAATTTTGAGTTAGGATTTGGCCATGTTCTTTCAATGTCAAAATAAACACATAACACATGCTCATGCATAAAATCAGAGCCAAATACTTCCATAAACATGAACAAACATGAAATCTAACCGATTAATCGAAGAAAATATGCTTCAACATCATTTTTACAACATTTCCATGAACTTTAAAGCAAGAGAAAAGGTAAAAACGTAAAACGACGTCCGAGGTACACTTGCCTTGTCGTGGGCTTTCACCTTTATAACTGGCTCACGGATGGATTCGGGCTCCCGGGCTTCGTTCTGTACCCTTCTCTCACTAGGAACGGCTCTCTCTCTCTTCTCAAACCCTAAAGTCGTGCTGAAATGAAAAGGAGAAAGCTGGGCGTGTTTTTATACTGCGCCTACCCAGCGAGCGGAGGACTTCGGATTCGCCATTGGTTTTTCCGCCCGATAGGAGGGCTCGAGCCCCCAGCAAGCGCCACTCGGCTGCTTGCTGAATTCGGGTATTTTCCAACTTTTCACTTTTAACTATCACTTTTTCACTACATGCATAGCCTCTTACTGATATTAATCACCTTAATCACATCTAGTAATCTCGCTTTCAGTTCCGGGTCCTCACATCTTGGAGCCTTTCGGTAGTTGAACGCGATACGCAACCTATCCAATGCGTTCCAAAACGCGGAAAGGGCCATAATACCTCTTGGCCAATTTGTTTGATTGCCGAATTGCAACGGTGGTTTGACGGTATGGCTGTAATTTAACAAGGACCCAATCACCGACGAAAAAAACTTTCGCTGTGCGATGCTTATCTGTCTGCTGTTTCATACGTTGCTGGGCTCTCTGTAAGTTCTCCTTAAGGGTAGTGAGGAGGTTCGTCCTTGTTGTGAGTAATTCATCCACAGCGGCTACAGCAGAGGTGCCCTGTGTGTAGTCCAACAGGGATGGGGGAGATCACCCATACACGGCTTCAAACAGGCTCATTCTGATCGATGAGTGCCACGAGGTGTTGTAATTCCATTCAGCCAAAGGGAGATACCAAACCCAGGTAGAGGGATTGTCTGCCACAAATCAATGCAAGTAATCTTCAAGGCACCGGTTCACCACTTCCGTTTGGCCATCCGTTTGTGGGTGGTAGGAGCTGCTGGTGGCAAATTTAGTCCCTTGGATCTTAAGAGTTCTCACCAGAAATTGCTCATGAAGAGGGGATCTCGATCCGTCACTAGCTCCACTGGAAATCCATGCAATCGACCTACCTCCTTAACAAAAATTTCAGCCAGATCCTGGGCTGTGAATTGGGTGTGGAGTGGTACAAAATGAGAATACTTGGACAGGCGGTCTACGATCACTGCACCACTATTTTCCCATTCGAAGGAGGTAAATGGGTGATGAAATCCATTGAAACTGATTCCCAAATTCTCCCTAGGATGGGGAGTTGTTGAAGCAGTCCCTGCAGGGCAGTGGTGAGGGATTTGACCTGCTGGCATGTAAGACAACTTTGGACTAAATCGTGGATATCTCAGTGCATTTGAGGCCAGTAAAAAATATTAGCAATTCGAGTGTAAGTTCTCTGGAAACCTCCATGCCCTCCTATGGGTGTGCTGTGATATTCTTGCATAATGAGGTGCTGCAGAGAAGACTTAGCAGGCACTAGTATTTTTGTGTGAAAGAAAATGAGGTCGTCCTTAACAAAATAGCCATCGTGATCACCCAGCTGACTCTAGATGGACGAGATTAATGATAAAGAATCAGGATTTTGTTTATGAAAATTTCGCAGGGCTTCCAATAGAGCAAGAACAGGACGGGTTGTAACTCGCAGAGCATGGCAGGACCCTTCTTGTAGCCGGGACAGAGCAGGACCATTTTCTTTTCCCGGACGATAAACGATGTCAAAATCATATCCCAAAAGCTTGGTGATCCAACATTGCTGCTCGGGGGTGTGTATGCTCTGTGCCAGTAGATCCTTGAGAGGTTGGTGGTCTATTTGGATGGTGAATTTGGATCCCAGGAGGTAGGGCCGTCATTTTCTTACAGCCTCTACTACAGCGCAAAGCTCCCGAACATAAGTAGATGAATTTTACAATCTAACGGACAACTGTTTGCTATAGAATGCGATTGGATGTCCCGCCTGCATCAGTACTGCTCCCACTCCTGTCCCTGAGGCATCAGTCTGTATAGCAAAAGGCTTAGTAAAATTAGGTAGTGCTAAAACAGGGGTGGAGGTAAGGGCAGCTTTAAGAGTCTGGAAGGCATTTTCTGCTTCTGAGTTCCAGATGAAGGTGGAGGATTTTCTAAGGAGCTGGATGAGAGGGGTGGCAATTTGTGCATATCGGGCCACGAATCGGCGATAGTATCCGGCTAATCCCAAAAATCCTCAGAGCTGCCGGACATTTAGGGGTGCTGGCCAATTTTGAACTGCTTCTATTTTAGTAGGATCTACAGCGACCCCTTGATCATTTACTACGTGCCCCAGGTAAGAAATGGAGGAACACCCAAATTCGCATTTGGAAGATTTGGCATGGAATAAATGGTCTCTTAAAACCTGGAGAGTCGACTTGAGATGGAGTAGATGTTGCTCCCAAGATGGGCTATAAACCAATATGTCATCAAAGAACACAAGGATGAATTTCCGAAGGACTGGATGAAATATCTCATTCATCTCTGCTTGAAATGTTAAAGGGGCATTAGAGAGTCCAAACGGCATTACCAAGAATTTGTAGTGGCCCTCATGGGTGCGGAATGCCGTCTTATATATGTCTTCCTTACTGACGCGCATCTGGTGATATCCTACCCGCAAATCTAACTTCAAAAATACTTAGCGCCATGGAGTTGATCCAGTAGTTCATCCACCATGGGAAGAGGAAATCTATCCCTCACTATAATTGCATTTAAGGCTCGATAATCAACACAAAATCTCCAGCTACCATCTTTTTTTTGACAAGTAGAACAAGGGATGAGAAGGGACTGGTATGCGGTTGAATGATTCCTTCCTCAAGCATGCCGCGAATCATTTTTTCCATCTCTGATTTCTGAAAATGTGGGTATCGATAGGGCTTCACATTTACTGGGGAAGAATTTTGTTGAAGTGGAATTCGGTGATCAATATTGCGGTGGGGTGGTAGGCCTTGAGGCAGGGAGAAAACATCAGCATAGGAAGAGAGCAAGGACTGTAGGGAGGCAGTCTGCTCTGCAGTAAGGTTTGGGGAAAGGTTAAATGTAGAAGAAGCATCTAGTGGGGTATCTGCCTGACCATCTTTAGGTGCCTGCAGCATAGTTAATTGAAAATAGGTGGCAACAGACTTGGTGATTTCTCCTCGCCGCAACTGGCCTAGTGTCATGGTGGACATGGTGGCCTTGGGCAAGCCGTGCAGGGTGATTGAGTGGCCCTCATAATAAAAACTCATTCATAGGGCCTTGTAGTCAAAGAGCATGGGTCCAATGGAAGCCAACCATTGAATTCCAAAAACAACATCTGCGCCATAGATGGGCAACAAATATAGAGCCACTGGAAACTTTGTCTTACCCAGGGTGACCACCACATTGTTACACAGTCCCTCGCAGTGTAATGAGTCACCGTTTTTTACTGTGACATTGAGATGTTGAGAGGGTTCAATTGGGAGCCCAAAATGCTTGGCCATTCGTGTTTGCTAGAAATTGTGGGTGGAACTACTATCCACCAAGATAACCACGGGTTGGCTCTGGATGTAGCCTTGCAACCTCAACGTGGAGGGAACAAAGTGGAGGGAACAAAGTGACCTTCCAACGCATGCAGTGAGATAGTCGGGGCATGATCAGGAGTAGGGGGAGGAGATTCGGCCTCGAGAGAGTGCTCTATTATAGAATCGCCTTCTACCATTTCAGCTTCTGATAGTGAAACAGCCATGATACTAGAGTGGTCTTCTTCCACCAACATACACAAAAACGGTTGGGGTTTACACCTATGACCGGGTGTAAACCGTTCATCACAATTAAAACAACGCCCCTTTTCACGCCTAGCAGCCATCTCTGTTGCTGTGAGACGCTTAATGGGAAACCTGTGTGGTGGACTCGAGGGAGGTAGCTGTTTGAGAGGAGGGGCAGGAAATGCTGCAGGTGTCTTGGCCACTGGTGACCGATGGTGAGACGGGCGGCTGATATCCACTTTTTCCTCTATCAACTTGGCCATGCCAATGGCCTCTGGAAGCGTCTGTGGCTTTAACAGAAGTAATTCGCGACGTATATCATCCCTCAAGCCGGACAAGAAGCAATTCAAAAGATTGGTTGTTGAGAGCCCGTAATGCGAGTGGAAATGGCTTCAAATTCAGTCATGTAAGCTGCAACCGAGGAGGTTTGTCGGAGTTTATACAGGAGAGCTTCATGATTTAAGTAGGAAGAAGGACCGAATCGGAGCTCCAGAGCTCTGGAGAACGGTTCCCAAGTCATCAATTGGTGAGTTGCATGCATCCACTGGAACCATTGTAGGGCAGCCCTGGTCATGTAGAAAGCAGCAATGGTGAGTTTGTGATTTGGGGGTGTGAGGTGATATTGGAAGAAATGCTCGATCTGAAATAACCATCCCACCAAATTTTCTCTTGTGAAATAGGGGATCTCGAGTTTGGGCAACCTAATCGGCAAAGTGGCAAGGGAATCCAATTGTGGAGAAGAAAGGAGAGGTAGGGTTATAGCTTGAGTGGTGGGTGTGACTGCAATCGACGTGGGAGTAGGCAATAAGGGAGGTAGTGATGGAGAATTTAAGTTTCCTTCGAGACGATGGAGGGATTGATGAATATCCATGAATGATTATTGGAACTCACTGAGGGTTTGTTGAATATGTTCAGTTGAGGTTGAGTGTGAGGTGAGGCAGTCAGAGTGTTGATGCACGGTGACGGCGAGCTCCTTTACTTCCTGTGCTACCATGGCTATGGACTCTTCGCGGGCTTTGTAACGCGTCAACATCCCCTCTGCCATTTCTCTCAATGAGAGCACCAAATTGATACGTTCGCTAACTGCACAACAATACCCAGCTTCAGGAAGGCGGAGATTTGACAGAGAGGTAGAAGAAAGTAGAGGAAGGAGGAAACCAAGAGGAAAAGAGGAGACGAGAGAGGAGACATAGTGAATTAAGAACTACAATATTCTATTCGTGTCTGCAGTACCCACAATAGTATAAGTAGCAACAATAATCAAAACAGAAAATGCAATAATTGAAACAGAAAGCAAACCGAAACAAATAAACTGCCCACGTGTGTAGTTAAGTGGGAAAAGAAAAATCAAACCAGAAGATCAGTTAAGCAGGTAACTAGTCCACGTCATTTTTAGTAACTCTAAATCAAGCCCAGATATAATCTCGCAGTTTCAGAGGTGGTTGGGTAGTCCGGGTTCTCTTCCTTGTAATTTGTGACTCCGTCGACGCTATAACGTCCCGATTGATCAAGTCGCTAACAATTTGAGTGACAATTGTATATGGTGTGTGCATCTGATATGTTTTAAATGGATTTAACACCAAAATAAGGCACCCAATGGCATGAGGACAGCTTATATAATTGATGAATCAGTGAAGAATTAAGGTTAAGCTTTGTCCTCATTTACCACCTCATTGAATAGCAAATCCTAAGCTTAATAAAAAATATATATATAGTTTGAATAGTCTAGGGCATGCTTTTGACTTCATTTTCTCCCGTCTTTTGAGGAATTAGAGAGGAAGAGAGACTGGGATAAAAAGAAGAAGAAAGACGGCGAAGGGTAAGAAGAATGACTGCTTAGGGTGAAGAATTCAGGATTTTTTCTCAAGCTTCTTCCTCTCTCTTATTTAAAAAAAATCAGAATTCTTTCTTCACCTATGTTAGAATCTAAGCTTATTAGATAAAGTCTCCATGCATGTGGTTGCCTATACCTTTTATTGAGTTTTGTTTATATGCATGACAAACCTTACCCCAAATATTGATATTTTTGAAGAGTTACTCAAAATCCGAATTTTTTTTTTTTGAGACCCATGCATATATGCAATTTGTTCAAGACTAATATCTACAACAATACGTATGATAAGTTTATTTATTTTCAATTTTTTCAAAAAATATTTGTCTAG
>JAODPA010021527.1:0-12951 GCA_025585075.1 Nepenthes mirabilis | reverse complement strand
AAATGTAAAATAATAAAAGAAAATACATTTTAAAAAAAGGGCATAAGATCACGATAACAAAACCAGCGCCGTTCCAACCAATCATGTGCTTAGCATATTGCCCATAATGACCTTACAGGTTGTATTATTTAACGTTTACAGCCTTTAAGCCACAGTGGGATGTGTCAGACCGAGTTTTCGAGTTAACCAGGAACGCGTCGTGCAAATCTTAATTCTGTGGGAGTGTGGAGAGACCGTTGGTCTCCGAATTAGGGCTATTCGACAATCACTTGCTATCTCTTCTACCCAGAGATCTTCTTCAATGGTGGTTATTTAAAACCACTAGGTATTCTCCCTCTCCTCTCTCTGGTGTCTTCCTCGAATTCTCTCTCTGTACGGAGAACAGAAACCACTCGAAGCATGATTTTTCGAGTTTTATTTTTTTCGATTAGCTTGTATTAATATTTGAGATGAAATTATTGTTGGGAGTATTGTTGTTTTTCGGGTCCAACGGATCGTTGTTCCGTTTTCGTAAGAGAGGGTACTAGATTCTGATAAAAGCGGCGGCCATCTTCGAAACCCCAGACGTAGATTGAGGTCATTATTGATTCAGGATCAATTAATACCAAAGTAATTGATGGATTTTAAGGTAACTAGACCGGTCGGTCGACCGAGGAAGAGAAGGCCAGATGATGTAAAGAATGTCCCAAGTAATCAACAACAGTCAGGTAACCACCAACCTAAGAAAAGGGCTTTTGAGACTCGTGGATTGACGATGGTGGGCAGATATGTTCTGAGGGAGTTTCGGGGAAGTGAAGTTTTTCTAGGCAAAATTGCCTATTATGATAGTGGACTGTATAGGGTTTATTATGAGGATGGGTACTCTGAGGATTCGGACAGTGGTGTGCTTCGCCATTATTTGATTGGGGGTGAATATTTTGATGATGATTTGAATGAGAGAAAGAATAAATTGGATGAATTTGTTGCAAAGAATGGGGCGAAGTTGGAAAATGAGTTGGATAAGGGAAGTTTAGTGATTGCAAAAAATAAGTTGGATAAGGAGGAACTAGAATCTCCGATAAGTGATTTGGAAAAGGGGGATTTGGTGACTGCAGCTAGATATATGGATGAGGTTTCAAGAGTGAGTGAGCTCCCTAATGGTGAAGCCAACTATAATGAAATTGGTGATGATGCTGGTTCATCTAGTGATTCATGCGAGTATGCTCAGGAATGGGATATGGAGCCAGAGAGTGATGCCCCTGTTATCCCACCGCCAGAGTTGCCACCATCTTCTTTGACTATTGGTTTGCCAGAAGAGTATGTTCCTCATCTTTTTTCTGTATATGGTTTTCTGCGCTCATTTAGCATTCGGTTGTTTTTGAGTCCGTTCACGTTGGATGATCTTGTGGGATGTCTCAATTGCCCAATTCCAAGCTCTTTACTGGATGCCATTCACGTTTCTCTCTTGCGGGCAGTGAGACGGCATCTTGAGGCTCTATCGTCTGATGGATCTGAACTTGCTTCAAAATGCTTGAGGTAAACATGATCGATTTATCTATCTGTCTATCTCCATGCATCCTAGCCCTCTTGTTGTTTAGTTATGGGAAATTGTTCTTTGTTTAAGTATTTCACATTTATTTCTTCTGGCAATCCTATATTAACTTCTTATTCTTCAACACTTACTTTTCAGTAGAGTTAGAACTTCATTCGCAAAATGTAATGTAACTAACAAAAAAGGCCTTTGGACATTGGACAATCGCAAAGGCAAACAATTTATGGTATAACCTGGCCAATTATATTAAAATTCTAGCAGAGAAATTGCATGAGAATCTAAAGGCAGAGATAAATGTACTAACAACCAAAGAGAGGTGGTCAATGATGAGAATGTCCAGAATTCAGTCTAAAACAAGAAAATGCTGTATGAAACATGCAGCACTTAGGAACAGTGAAAACTGTGAAATATCTAGAGATGAAAAAGAGGCTAAGAAAGTGGTTAGTGGAGTTGCAAAAGGGTCATATTATGGAGTTTACACTAACTATGCGTTAAGCATGGAGAAAAGGCATGCTTAAACTTGTTAAGGGAATAGAAGGAAAGAGTAGGAATATAGTATTCCTTCATGTAATTGGGAGAGATCTGGCTAATACTAGATATGCTTAAACAGAACCAGTGTTACATGCAAAAATTTTGAGTTAGCTTAGATTGGTCTCTGATGGCTTGCCTAAGTTGCAGTCTTATGGGAAGGTCATTCTAATGATAAGATAGGACATCTTTCTTGATATCAATTGTCTCAGTTGCGCCATCAATGAGTAAAAATACATTTTAAAGTTGTATCCCAGTAACGCAACCCATAGTTGAGCCAAACATTATTATCAAGAGTAGGGGGGTTAGCACAAGTTCTTGTGCAGTTATTGGCTCCAGCAGCACTTTATTTTTGGGGCAGAATTAGGCAACATTTATTTCCAATTAGCACTCTTAGCTTTCAATCAAGTAAACACTTATTGGCTATCAGCACTCCAAGTTTTCATATCCATCCTATCGATTGGTCAGTTTTCAAATCAAATCTGATATAGAGGTTTTGGCTTGTGCATATTTTTCTATAACCAAATTGCAAACTGCTTCTGATTTTAGTATCTGAAAATATCCTCAGGGGTTTTTGCTATTTCAGCTATGTTTTGAAGATGTTCCTCCATTATATGAGGGATATACCTTTTCTTTTGTGCTATCTCTCTGTAGTTTGTTTAGGGCAGTGGTCACAGTTTTTGTTCAATGCTATCTGTCAATGTGTGCATGGTCTAAATTTGATTCTGTTCTCTCGTGCAGGTCTATTGATTGGTCCTTGCTTGATATTTTGACTTGGCCTGTTTACTTGGTCCATTATCTTATGGTAAGGGGGTATCTAAATGGAGATGAGTGGAAAGGATTTTGTGTTGATGTGTTACAAAAGGATTATTGCTCCTTATCTGTGAGGAAAAAGCTGCTTGTTCTTCAAATTCTGTGTGATGATGCTCTGGAGTCAGCCGAGATAAGGGCAGAGATTGACATGCGTGAAGAATCAGAAGTAGGAATAGATGCTGATGGACTTGTATCTATTCCTCCTGAAAGTGGGCCAAAAAGGGTGCATCCAAGATATCCCAAAACTTTTGCTGGCAAGGCCAATGAGGTGATGGTTACAGGGGTGGAGTGCAATGGGACAGTACCGTTGACCTCGAGTTCAATGGGTCTTAGAGGCAATGATCCTAATGGGGATGCTGCTGTTATTGATGAAGACGGTAATGGTGATGACTGCCAGCTTTGTGGCATGGATGGGACATTGCTTTGTTGTGATGGTTGCCCATCAGCATATCACTCAAGATGTATAGGTGTAAACAAAATACACATACCAGAAGGGCCATGGTTTTGTCCTGAATGTACAATTAGTAAAGTTGGACCGACTGTTACAGTAGGAACGTCGCTAAAGGGAGCAACATTATTTGGTATTGATTCCTATGAGCAAGTGTTTTTGGGTACCTGCAATCACCTGTTGGTGTATGTTTTCTTGACTCCATTTGTAGTTCTATCATTTGTTTGTCTTAGCTCTTCCTTGCAAATTTCAAGCTGTGTTTGCTTATCAATATGTAACATGTTTAAAAGGTTATGTCATTGAGATGAGAATGTAAATACGGATGCATGACATTACCATGATATGATGAGAAATTGCATGCTTGAATAAGTTTTAAATAGCACCTCAAGAGTAAAGTGAGAGGAGGGCGGCTAAAATCCTCTGGGTATCTAAGATGTTTGTGTAAGAGCTCATGCAACACTGAGGAGGAAAGGTGTAACCAGACTTCACCTGCATTACTAGCTGGTAGAGACACCTAAAAAACATTGAATTAGGTCATATTAAGAATTGGATTACCATGCTTGAATTAGTTTTAAATAGCACCTCAAGAGTAAAGTGAGAGGAGGGCAGCTAAAATCCTCTGGGTATCTAAGTTGTTTGTGTAAGAGCTCATACACCACTGAGGAGGAGAGATGTAACCAGACTTCACCTGCACTACTAGCTGGTAGGGACACCTGAAAAACATTGAATTAGGTCATATTAAAATTGGATTACGCATTAATTTTTTAATAGCATTGAATTTGAAATGGAATGTGGTTGCTTATAGGCATTTATAATGCTGACCCTCAGTTATTGAGATTCGAGAGTGGAGTCTTAGACAATGACGGAGAACAATCCTCACCTGTAATGTTGGCATCATATGTATATCCACATGGAGGGTTGGGATTTTTTTTGCTTGTAGTTTTAAATTAAATGGATTAGGTTGGCTAATGACATGCAACTGTAATAGTGTGTGAAGCGGTATTATTTCTGTTCTTTTGTGTTATTGCACTTTTTGCTTATCACTCCATTTTTTTATTTTTGTTGAGTGATTCTCTATATTGGCTTGCTCATGATGCTTGGGAATAACAATGCAGGCTTAAAATCTCAGTCAACACATTGGTTTTTGTTAGATACTACAATTGCAATGACATTCCAGAAGTCCTGAGAGCACTTTATTCATCAGTGCAATTCTCGGTTTTATACTCAGGGTTATGCCAAGCAATATTGAAGTATTGGGAACTGCCCCAAGAGATTTTGCCGCTGCCTGAAACAGTTCAAAAAAGCATAGACTTAGAAAGCCAAGATAAAAAAGTGATATTTCCTACTCCAGTACATCCTTTTACTGAGAGTGAATACCAGAAAATTATTGAAAAGGTGGTGGCTGAGGAATGTTCCAATGCAGGTGAACGCACTAGCTTGTCAGGGAGTTGCTCAAACAGGAATACTGTGCTTTCTGCACAGGCTAAAATTGATTCTACTTTATTTTCCTCTTCCATTAATCAGGAAGTTGAGCTGTCTGGCTTAACCCATCATGGCTTGGGGGATGGATCAGGAGTGGCAGACCTTGCTTCATGCACCTCAGGGTATAACAGCACCAGTGTTAGAGGGCCAAAAAATGGTTTGTGCTTTTCTGTAAATTCTTCAAGCTGTAGAAAAGAGGGAATAAATGGAGGAGACCCGAAGTTGAGAGATAACTGCTTATACATGGGTTCTTCATTTAAACCCCATCTGTACTTAAACCATTATGTTCATGGAGACTTTGCTGCATCTGCTGCTGCTAGTTTGGCTTTTCTCTCATCAGAGGAGAATCGAACATGTGAGGTTCAAGCGTCAGATAATCCCAGGAAAGTTATGTCTGCTAATGCTTTACTACAGGTAAAAGCTTTCTCACTGACAGCCATTCGCTTTTTCTGGCCGAATACTGAAAAGAAGCTTGTAGAAGTTCCAAGAGAACGTTGTGGTTGGTGTCTTAACTGCAAGGCTCCTCCTACCAGCAAAAAAGCTTGCTTATTAAATTCAGTTGCATTGAATGCCACCAAAGGGGCTATGAAAATCATTTCAGCCCTTCGTCTGGCAAAGAATGTAGAGGGAAGCCTTTATGGCATTGCAATGTACACATTATATATGGAGGAGAGTCTGCAGGGTTTAATTGTTGGACCATTTCTGAGCGCAAGTTATAGACAGCAATGGCGTAAAAAAGTAGAGCAAGTTTCATCTTGCAGTGAGATCAAGATCCTTTTGCTTCAAGTAAGTATCTTTTCCCTTTTTCAAGTTTTTACCATTAGCTATTTTTTTTATTTCTACCTCACTTTGCAAAAGGTCACTTTCCTTCATTCCGCATCCCCCCCCCCCCCCCCAAAAAAAAATCAAATCATTTTTTTATCTGTCCTACTCTCTGTGCCCATGGTTTTTAATTTTGAACCAAAAGTCAGTTATCTATTGATTCCAATTACCTATATTTGCAAAATGAATTCATTTTTGCTATCCATCCAATTAAGAGAATTGTGTGTTTTTTTAGGAGCAGGAACTGTTTACATGAACCTTTGGATATTTTAATAAAATGATTTTTTTGGAAATTCGTATAGTTATAGGATTATAAGAATTGATATTGGTTTGGGATTGTGTTAACTGCTTGTTGATTATTGAGATCAGTTGAATGCTTGCACCCACCCTTGCCCACATTTCTAATAAGATTTGGATTTTTTCATTCAATTTCAAAAAGTTAGATGCAGAGATATATCTGAGTGCCTTTTTGTTTTAATATTTCTTCAGCAAGATTGCTAGTCTTTGTGCAATGGTTGGATTACTCCTGACTTGGAGGACACTTGTTTGAGGCTTACATCTGATCCTTAAATTCCAAAATCCTGAAGTCTTATACACTATGGAGGCTTTTAAAAGTTTTTCCCCTTCCAGAAATACTGATAACTGGGATTATTGTAAAAAATTATTTTACTGGAATTTTTTATTTCTAAATCAGTGAGAACAATGAAGATGATTCATATTAAGGTTCAAGGACATGAAGGGGGATTGATGATGCCTTAGCTTAGTTGGTTAAGACTAAGGCCTTGGCCCCGTGAAATGAAATATCGGCTGATATATATTGATATTGGCCCCCACCAGTACTGATATTTCGTAATATCGTGGCAAAATTGTAATCTATTACTTTATTGGTAATATATCACGACATATCGGCTGATATTTTTATGTCGGTCTACGATTTATAAAATAATTTCTGATTCTAATATATCTAATAGTGATATATATTATCCGATATGTATAATCATATCTTCATCCATGCTCGGTACCAAAGGGATTTTGTTTATTATCTCTTCTCACAAACTTCATGTATCCAAGAGAAAAGAGAAGGATGGGGATGCTATCTAAAGACGTTCCAGTAACACAAGAGAATCATAACGAAAATGTCATATGTAAGTTCGCCATTATCCCAATAGCTGCTAAATTGTAATATATAAGTTCGCCATAAAGTCAATGAAGTGCAAAGTATTGTTCTGACAATCCCAAGCACCAACTATGGAAAAATATAGCATGAGTCTGGTGTTTTCCTTCTTTTCCAAAGTTCTCTTGTTCTTTTCTTTTCAATGCACTGCCAGAGAGCTTAAATGCCAAAGAGATCATACTCCTAGCCCTGCATGCAGTTTGTCTTTTCTTCTGAATCTAGGGAAAAACACCTACCTTGACATAGAGCCAGTGGTACCCAGTTTAGTCCTATTATAGAAAATGCAAAATTTCCATGTTTTCAGTCCACTTACAGTGGATATGAAGTTGATTCACCGGTTTTCCTATTCCTTACATAAACGGCATTTGTTAGGGAAACAAAAACCCATCTTCTTTGAAAAGTTCACTGTTGGTATCTTCTTAATGCTGCTGCCCAAGTAAAATGCTTTACATTTGAAGATGCGTTGGATCCCAGATTCCCTATGGGAAGCTGCAGCTGTTTTTTAATCACTTGAACCGCTGAAAATCTCTCCACTATAAAGTTATTACAGACATCCTTTATCCACCTCATGAAATTCTTTCCAAAGAAAGGAAACCTTAAACCATGAAGTGTTTATGTTATCCCCATGAAAGATTGCAAGAAAGATTCTTTCTCCTACTCCATCCTCTTAAGTACCACACCCACGCTACAAAGCGTTCCATAGCCCCTCCTTTTGAGCCACCACATCCACCTTTGCTTCCTTATTTTACACCAAAATAAGAAGATCAGGGAGCAAGACTAACAGCCATTTGTCAGTACGCCTCCTATCATGCAAAGTGGATATGATTCCCATTTTCGACCTCCATCTGGATGTGATGAAAGGACTCCTCTATGCCACCTCTGAATAGTTTTACAAAGACTAACCCCATAAGGACTCACATCCCAGCTACCTTCTTGTGTGTCATATTTTGATGTCACTACCTCTTTTCATGGCCATTGTCTAGCTGAATTTCTGTAATTATTTTGCCTAAAAGGTTTTATAGATTAATAGCAATGGCTGTATACCCAAGGCACAATCACTCCTCTAGTCTAATGAGTTCATCCCAACTAAATCCAATGAGTACCCCAGCAAAAGAAACTAATCCAATAGGAAGCTTGAGTATACACTCTTTTCTCTTAAGAAGTCTCTTTGAATTTGTTCACTCCTTGCAGATCTGCACTGTGTGAGAAACCAACTCATCCCAAAAGCTTAATTGATCGGTGAAGGCTCAAGATCAAACTTTTTTTTGTTTCTAAAAAAGGAAGACTCAATAACAAGTTTTATAGTCTAACTTCCCCCCTTGTAAGATCTCCCTTTGGTTTTGTAAGCCTGTTGTAAGCCCAAGTGATGGATAATTATGGAATTAGCCCCCAAGGAATCTTACTTGCAGCCACATGGTCAAAGTTCTTTGCTACTATGTGAAGGAACCAATCATCATGGAAGCTTAAATTGTTAAATGAAGGGTCCAAGAAAAATTTTGTACACTGATGCTCCTTCATGCAAATGTCATTTTGGCTTTAAGTGTGGCTTAGGCAAGCCCACTCTTTGCCATGTAATTAAATATGTTTAATAAAAAAGTTTAGGTTCTTCGGAATTAAACTCTAAACCATTTGGTCGTAGATGTAAAGAACCAATACATTAAAAAAATTCATGTTATTAGGCGAAAGCCAAGGAATCGTTTTATACTTTAACAATAGAAATAATGATTGGAAGTAAATTGACAAGCTAGAAAGTGCTGTTTTATCATCCTTGCTTTTGTGGCCACTCGTTTCTGTCACAAGGCCTGTCCTGTTAGGCTATTTGGAAGAGTTTTTGGCTGTTGGCTCCTCTAATATGTTTGGTAACCAAATTCAATCTTTGAATGCTGAAAAGCTCAAATTCAAAGCTTTCCTACGGCTGCTTATCTTCTAATAATAATAGTTGGAGAGCAACAATTAATAGCAGTTTTACCAAATACTATTTTTATATCTAATAGCAACAATCACAACATTTTTATGAAACATGATTTTTTTTAATTTAACAAGAAGCAGTTATCAACAACAACAATAGCTCAACATCGAGCAGCCAACAATAACATCAATAGCTCATCAACAAACAACCACTAGCCAACAACAAATTCCCAACTACTGACTAAACAAGGCTTTGTTTACAGGATGTTATGTGGTTGTTAGGTTCAGATGTTTGGCTGCTAATAGCACTCTACCTTGGTTTCTGATTTTGTGCAGCTTGAGGAAAATCTCCGGCCAATTGCCCTTTCTGGGGACTGGATCAAGCTAGTTGATAATTTAATGAATGAATCTTCAGTGTCTCAGATTACCTGTCCTGCTGTATCAACTCAAAAATGTGTTCCAAGTGTGAGGCGTGGCAGGAAACGTCTTAGTACTTACGAAGTCACTGCTGATTATGAGAAAACTGATTTTATCTGGTGGAGAGGGGGGAAGCTATCAAAACTTGTGTTCCAAAGAGGAACACTACCACGTGCACTGTTACGAAAAGCTGCTCGTAAAGGTATTAACAGAGAACAGTTGATTGATTGAAAGATTTATTGGCTCTTACTTAAATAAAAACTTAATTAAAGATGGGAATAAGGTATTATTCAGAAAGGAAAATTATGAAATAGATGAAAAATATTCTAAGGTGTTTTGTCCTATGGCTTATCAGGTGGCTCAAGAAAGATTTATGGAATCTATTATGCTGAAGGTTCTGAAATTCCTAAGAGAAGCAGACAGTTAATTTGGAGAGCTGCTGTCGAGATGAGTAGTAATGCCTCACAGCTTGCACTCCAGGTTTGCTCTAATTCCTTCATGTCTTTCTTCTTCTTGTCTTTTCCCCCTTCAGTTTCCATTGATCCTGTTAGAAATTTGATTGCCTTCTTTGCATGCTGAATACTGTGTCGTTCCAGTAGAGTGAGTCTTGACAGCCAAATTTGATTTTCCATCAGATCAGGTACCTGGATCACTATATAAGGTGGAGTGATCTAGTTCGTCCTGAACAACAGGATGGAAAAGGTCCAGAAACAGAAGCTTTTGCATTTAGAAATGCTTCAATTTGTGATAAGAAACTAACGGAAAATAAGATTCTGTATGGAGTTGCTTTCGGCCATCAAAGGCATCTTCCTTCCCGTGTTATGAAGAGCATCATCGAAAAAGAAGAAAACCAAGCTGGAAAAAAGGACAAGTATTGGTTTTTGGAAACACGCGTTCCCTTGTATTTGATCAAAGAGTACGAAGAAAATGCAAAGAAGGCAGTTTTTCCAGCTGTTGAAAATCCTCCAACTTTGTCTAGATTACAAAGACAACAGTTGAAAGATTCTCGCAAGAATGTATTCTCATACCTTGCACTCAAGAGAGACCACAGGGCCATCTGCTCCTGTGCCTCCTGTCATCTGGATGTTTTACTTGGAAGTGCAGTTAAGTGCAGTGCATGCGAAGGTGCGTATATGGCTGAGCTCTTCAACATCGTTTCTTGTTATTTGTCGTGGAAGCTTAGTATCCTATCCTCTTGTTAGGGTCACTTTCATTTTTATCTTTTATCGTACTCTCAGTGATGTATATATATTTGGCAACCTGGATGGCTGAAATATAACGTGTTAAATGTGTTGGACCCTTTCTATAATCATAGCTGTCCAAAATTGCTGGATGAAATCCTTGCCCTGGGAAGTATGAGATGACTCTGACAGCCTCTACACTCTCGTGGCTCAAAAAGATTGTATGGAAAGATTTTTAGGAGAGAACTACAATCACATTGTGTTGATGATTAGGAAAAATAGCAAATTACCTCATCTCCGGATGAATTCTCAATTCCAACACTTCATGATACCAAAAATATAGAAATATTCTGCAAGGAGAAACTCTAGATAATCATTTTTTAATCACCTCAAAATAGGATGTGAGATCTAGGTAGGATGGAAGTCCTTTCTCAATTCCCATTCTGTAACTTTGCCACCAACAGTATTTTCTTGCCTCTTAAATACACAACCTCCATTAAAGGTCATTGATTTTGATTCATGCTATTTTTGGTCAGGTTATTGTCACAAGGGATGTACGATGAGGTCAACCAGTCAAACCATTGAGGATGTTGATTTCATGATAACTTGTAAGCTTTGCTACCAGGGCAAAGCTCTTCCTCAAAATGAGAGTGGCGTTGATGTTGAATCTCCAACTAGTCCCTTGGCTATGCAGGGCCAAGAATATCGTAATACTGCAACAGCCAGTAAAAATGCAAAGGAAAAAAGTAATCATCAAAAATCATCATCAGTTGGAACTTTAGAGAGTTCTTCTGAGAAGAAGCTGGCTGCACCAAGTTCTAGTTTGACAACAAAAAGTAGGAAAAAATCAACAACGTGGGGTCTTATATGGAAGAAGAAGATTACTGAAGATATGGGAACTGAGTTCAGGCTTAAACACATTCTTCGGAGGGGCAATCCAGATAATATTGATGTAGAGAATGTTGTTTGCCACCTATGTCATAAGCCATACCATCCTCATTTCGTGTACATCCATTGCGAAACATGCAAAAGTAAGTCTGGTGTAAGAAAATTTCTTGTTTCTTTCTGGCCGACTTTTTGGTAATTTGTCACTCTCTTACTTTTTCATGTGTGGGTTTCTTTTGGTTGCTCAGATTGGTACCATGCTGATGCTGTTGAACTCGATGAGTCGAGAATTCCTGATTTGATGGGATTCAAGTGTTGCCGGTGCCGTAGAATAAAGTTGCCTGCATGCCCATATTCAGACCCGGATCAGAAAAAGGCACGTCCTAAGGTTTCAAAGCGAAGGGAAGGTGGCATAGATTCTGTTTCTGGGTCCATTTATGATCAAAATGAGTCGTCTATACCAACGTCCCCTTTATCTCCTCTGGAGGAAGATGTTCTCATACAAGTAGATGATGACCCCATTCTTTTCTCTATTTCAAAAGTTGAACTGATTCCCAAGCAGAGGGAAGAAGCTGATCTTGAGTGGGATGCCCCATCAGGGCTGGGCCCACAGAAGCTTCCTGTCCGAAGGCATCTGAAACACGAGAATGACGTTGATGGCTTTACAGAGATTAGCCCATCGCAGTTTGACTTACCATCTGGACCCCTTGAATCGAAGAGCCTTTTCCACACTGCAGAGAACTTGCCGTCTTCTAGTACCGAATGGGATGCTTGTGCTAGTGGTGGCTGTGGAGAAGATGGATTGATATTCGACGATGAAAACTTTGACTACGCGGACACAGTCTATGAACCCCAAACCTACTTCTCTTTCACGGAGCTGCTGGCATCCGATGATGGAGTTCAGCCAGGATCCGATGATGCGTCTGGAAATATGTCAGTTTCATGGGAAATTTTGACTTCTAAGAACTCTAATGATCATGTGGAACCTCAACGTTCTGTGGAAGCTGCTGTGGATATGCCTTGCCGGGTGTGTTCAAAAAGGGTGCCGGCTCCTGATCTTTCTTGCCGAGGATGTGGGCTATGCATTCACAATCATTGTTCCCCATGGGAAGAGGACAACCTCTCACCGGAGGAAAGCTGGACGTGTGGAAATTGCCGGGCATGGCGATAGTGAGCTTGTATTAGCCATTATGCAGGTTTAGGACTTGTGGGTGGTTTATGTTTGGGGTGGGAAATCTGTTGTGTCATTTAAGTCCAGAAAAATGAGCTGACATCCTTCGCAATTGATTTTGATGACAAAGAAGGAGCCAGAATCAACTATGGTTTCCAAAAACTTATTCGTTGCGATGGACTGCAGTGGTTAACGGTGGTGGTGCAATTCACCACCATGCACCGGCTGCCTCATTGGTGGTGGTCTTCATGGAGCTGTTGGCTTAAGCAGTGAAGAGTAGTACAGAACTAATTCTTGCTCAAGATTTCTTAGCTCCTTTCCTTTAAGGGAGTTAAGTAAACAATCCACACTGGAAGATAAGCCCTTTTTTTTTTTAATGTGTTGTTCATCTGATTTAGATTTGGCTGTACAAAGATCAAATTGTCACACCATTATTTTTAAAACGAAAGATTGGTAATCAGAATACGTGTGATGGTTGAGGCTCGGTTAGTTTGCCCAAACTATTCATTAAATGAGAAATATTTCAGCGTGATATAATATAGCTTTTTATATTTTTTTATGTAATTTTTTTTTAAAGGAAATTAACTTTTC
>JAODPA010021516.1:0-12952 GCA_025585075.1 Nepenthes mirabilis | reverse complement strand
CAGGTAATATCAATTATGTTAAGAATGAGGAAACTGTATCTCGATGTTGCAGATTGGGATATGAAGTGGCTCAATGCCTGGCCGCTTGAAGGCTCGCATAACAAGTCTACACAGAAGGTGCATTAGTAGAATCATTTTACTATAGCTTAAAAGTTATGAGTTCGGTTTATAATTTTTTTTTTTTAACTAAAAAATACTTTCGAAAGTGCTTGCAGTTTATGCCTTGGGGGATTATGGAGTAGGAATTTTGTTCCAATTATAAAATTTATATTAAAAAAAATCCAGAAGGGGGCAAAACCCCTGCTTATTCATGTGTTATTACATAATTTCCAACTTCTCATAGAGCTGGAATAACACCTTTAGCATTATGATAGATCATAATTTTTCTAATACTTATTGATACGTCCTTAGGTCCGGATTCTCGTACAGATTATGGAGCCTTTGGATTCCTCGTCTGAGTCGGATCATAAATAGGTTTGATATTCGCGTCTCTCAACTTGAGCCCTGCGTACCACAAATTGCAAATAAGATGTCAAAGGATGGCGATATGTTCTTCCACCGTAAATATTCCTATACTCAAATTAGAAATTTTTTCCCGAGAATGGAAAGATGCATAAGTGGAAATAAACGTGATGAAAATATAGGGGTGTTGGAATGCAGGGAGTATGTGGGATGCTCAAAGGAGGCTTGTGCTCCCTTTCTTGTACTGTTAGGAGTGGTTCACTATCGTTGCCGGATTGTGGTGGTGATTTGAAGAAGGAGAGCTGGTTCTTTCTTCTCATTACTTTGAGCGCTGGGTGCTAGGACAGGTTTGTGATTTCAGGTCACTGCTTAGGCCTTTTTTGGAAGAGGGATTCCCCTTTCTTCTCAGTTGATGAAAATGTATTTGTAGGCTCATTAAGGGAGGCTTTTGGGAGTTGGGATCTCCGACAAGTGATTTGTTGGGATTCGTCGACCGTTAAGTACTGGCAGTGATTAGTGGTGTCAGTTGTCGTCTTGTGGTGGTGTGCGGACCATTGTCTAGCGTGGCCGACACAGGCTTGTTTAACTTCGTTTGGATTGATTGAACAGCTGTTGGGGCAGCGTATACTGCAATTTGCTAGCATTGACCTTATCTTTCATTAGTTGGCATTCCCTGACTCGGCACCTCCTGTGCTGGCATTTTGTGGTCACCTTAGTAGGGGCGCTAGTGAAACTGATTAGGTGTGTGCTAGGGGCACCCAAACGGCCTCGCGCCCAACTTTCTTAGGGTGCCGCCACTGGGCTAGGTCCATTTGTTGGTTAGGCCTACTTTCTCTCAATTGGGCTTCATTGATTTTGGCCTAAATTTATATTGGACCCACACTAGCCCCCCATGCCTGGGAGCGGCCCATGACTGGGACCTCGTATGTCAGAAGGTGGGTCCTGCCTTGGGCTATCACACGCCCTCTTGAGATACTCTAATTTACGATTTTTAGTGGCATCGCTCCTTCCCGGTATGAATATACAACCTTTCAGAGACGCTGCAGTGACTCGGTGCTTCGTTGGAAAAGATTCGTGACCTGGGAGTTGGCTCTGCATTAATGGCGTTTCTGTTTTCCGATTGACGATCGTCGGGTGATATGCCCTTTTGAGAGTTTGTTGGGTCTTCCGTGTGGTCATAAATTAATGGGTTCCCAACTTGGGTGACCCAAACTCATTCCTTTGTTGGTGAAGCAATGTGGAGTCCTTGGCTCGTCTTATGTCCCGTGGAGTTTCGCAAGGATATTGGATGGATCTGTGGGAGACTCGCAGCCGCTTTTGAAGCGTGTCGTTGTGTTCCTCTTGCGGAGATTTCCTCATCGTTATTAGGGTGGCTCGGCCACTTTGCAATTGTCACGTGCCTTCTCTCCGTCTAACCAGGGTTTCTAGCTACAAGGGGAGCGTTGCGAGGACAGCATTCTAATTCGGGGGGTCTCCGTTCCCCCGAAAGCATGTCGCTGTCGGCTCTTCCTGCTACTGGTCGTCCTCCGAGTTTGGCTGGAGGAGGCATATCCTGGAGTTCCATTGGATAGCCATACAGGCGCGTCGCAATTTTGATGGTTGACTCTTGACAAATGCCTTTCCTTTGCTGTAGCGGAGCCTGTCTTGCTGGCAGCAAGGGATCGGCATCCACTTCGTCCCGCTGAGAGGAGGAATCGATGCCAGGATAGATGCCACCAAAATGAGGTGACTCCTCATGATGTGCATCTATGCTCAGGACCAAGCCTTCCTGGTGGCGTCGTTTTTCTTCTGCCCCTTGTATTTTGCTTTATTTCTTTTTCTTTTTCTACTCGTATTAGTGCAAGCATTGTATCTTATAAAGAATACTTCAATGAATAAAAGCGTTGATATTTGCCTTTGTCTCTTGTGCTACTGAATTTTCTTTTTACTGTTCGCACAATATGACTCCTAGGCTGTAAAGCCCTCTCATCGCCATACATACTTGATCATTTGTATACTTCGAATGCCGAACCACTTTCGGTCACCTTGGCCAGTGTCCATCTCTCAAGCCCATATTCAGACCGTCGGCGGGATGGCTTGGCGGGAGCCACTTGAGGGCTCGTGCTTGCTTTCTATCTCGGGTGGTTGGTGTTGTCGATGGAGGCCACATCAATCAAATCGCCTCTACATATTCAATGCGTTGGGAAACTGCAGAGTCGTCACGCCATGATTGCTTTCTTGAAAAGGCGCGGTGCTTCTAGGTGTCACCACGTGGTCGGATTCCGTTGGGCGGTGAAGTGCCTTTCCTTTGTTAAATGACGCCGTTCAAATGGGGGAAGTTTTGGCTATTTAACCATCAAGGCCTTCTTCAACTTGGGCATTCAAGTGTTGCTATGAGATGCAAATCTTGTGTCTGCAGTCACTTCCTCTTTCCTTTGATTGTGCTTGCAGTAATGGCAGATGAAATTCGTGACTTCGCTCCAGGGCCGTTAGCGGGATCGCCTTCCTCTTCGGGATCTGAGCTTCCCACTGAGGAGTCGAGATGGGGGGAGTAAGGGCTAAGAGGCCACGACAAGGTGGGGCTTGCCGCAGTGGTAGCGAAAGGTTGCCACTCGGAGCCTTCAGTCCTTGGGCTGGCGAGGCCTCCGAGAGTGACACCAAGCTTTGAATCTGAAGGGTCTTCCAATTCCTCTCGACACCGGGGACCCGTGAGATCCCGTCGACTAATTTGCCATGCCCAGCAAGCAGCTGAGGAGGTTGAGATCTAGGTGTAGGCTGCCATTGCCGAGTTGAGCAAAGTCGGGCGCGAGCAGCTTACTTCTAGCGAGCATGGTCAGAGGCAAAGGCGAGGTGTCGCAGCTGGCTAATATCAACTCGCAGGCCCAGAGCTGGATTGCCACTCTTCAAGGGGAGCTTGAGCAATGTTGGATGCAACTCCAAGAAGAGCTTGTTGTCCATGCATAGTTGGAGGCTGAGCTGTGATCAAGGGTCCACCTAGAAGACCTAGCTCCGATGCTGGAGGGACAGTTTCAGTAAGGGATCTGTCTGAGCCGAAGGATAGCTTCTTTGGCTGTGCCCGACTTTCTCATGATCCTTTTGGACTCTCAAAATGCAGGCTTCCGGACGCTCTTAGAGTTAATCGCGTTTTTGACTCTTGATCCTGCCGAGCCAGGCGGGCGAAGATAGCACCATTGTACCCTTGGTCTTTCTTGTAAAGAAGCTTTGTTAATAAAACTCATTTTTCATAGAGCAGTTCATTTGTTGTAACATGTTGCCTTTGAATGTTTCTTGCTGTGTTTTCGGTCTAGAAGTTGGATGAGCTACCATCGTTGTTGTCCCTGGGGACTAATGCCCTTGCATTAATTGCATGGTGTGACAGTTAGGGTTTAGCAGATGGTCGTGGCTTGAATTGAGTGGCCAACTGTCAGACGTCATAATGGGCTGCCTTGGTTAGAAGCGCTGCGCTTTGTTGAAGAGATGTGTGTCGCAACCATCATTGGGGAAACCCTTTGGATAACCTGCATGATGTCGCTTCACAGCCTCCCGCGTTGCCTATTTAAACGGTGCTCCCCAATACTTCTCACACTTTGCGATCTCCTATTTTCAGTGCTTATGGAGAAAAAGAAGAGTTCTTCCACCCCCATGA
This sequence comes from Nepenthes mirabilis, assembly GCA_025585075.1. Taxonomy (NCBI): domain Eukaryota; kingdom Viridiplantae; phylum Streptophyta; class Magnoliopsida; order Caryophyllales; family Nepenthaceae; genus Nepenthes; species Nepenthes mirabilis. The sequence goes on along the minus strand of JAODPA010021516.1, from coordinate 8,865 downwards.
TTCGACAGAGAGTGGGGGAGATTAAGTCTGTTCTTTCTAGGAGTGCCATCGCAGCTTTGAGGGTGAGCTACCACATTCCCGGCGAGTTGGCCCATCGCCTTCCTGGTGAGGATGGAAGAGTGAAGACACCCCTTAAAGGTTTCCTTACTGTATATGAGCACCACTTGAGGGGTGGGCTTCGTTTTCGAGTGGTGTTGGACCTGTATGGGATTTTTGAGACGATGGGCATCCCTATGGCATGGCTTCACCCCAATGCCATGTGCTACATGGTGTTTTTGTGCGTCTTTGTACGTCTCCACAAGTGCATGTTTTGTGCCCGCTTAGTGAAGGTGATTTTTCATTTCAACCAATCGGAAGACTAGATCTTTATGTCTCCTTGCATGGGCTTCCATTTTTGCGAGATGAACCTAGATTCAATGAAGAATTGGAAGAATCACTTCTTCCTTTTGCAGGTCTACCTTGAGTGGGATATCTCCAACAAGTGGGGTCTTGTGAATGACTTCTTTATGCAGAACGTGAGCGAGGCGAAGGAGAAGGAAGAGAAGAAACTGATCAACACGTTCTTCACTCAGGGGTACTACTTGACCTCTGAGATGTTTGCGATCATTAAGTGGGAGCCTTCTAGTAGTGAGGCAGCGGTAGCCGATTGGAAAAGGAAGGTCGGAGCCTTGACTATCTAGGAGCCTCCGAGGGATCAATATGAGGGAAGCGGCTTGCCGTTTTCCTTGGGGTCTTCCTCCGACGAAGATGTGGTGGCCTTAAAAAGGCTTAGGCGAGCAGGAGGCACCGCAAATAGGAGGACTTTGGTTTTGCAAGTTGCGTTGGGCTAGTCCGATAAGTCTTCCCCCATGATGCTCGCTGAGATTGTTGTTGCAGAGCAAGTGCCAGGTCCACAGCTGCATGAAGGGGATGTCGAGTGTCCGCCGATTTCGGCTATAGCTTCGGCAGAGTATGGCATCCCCTTTGCTAGCCATCCTCCTAGTGAGGGGTCCACTCTGGGTCCCCTTTTTGACGTTGAGGCGGGACCTTCCCATGGTGGGGAGCTAGCTGATCTTGCCGGAGAGGGAGTCATGGTGGATGCTGAGGAGGTGGCGATCGGCATCATTGAGCTCGTTGAGGTAGATGATCATGAGTCTGATGCTGTGCCTACGGATGCCTCAAAGGAGCTCGTTGCCCTAGCCGTGGAACTGCTCGAGCTCCTTGTCGTGAAGCTTGAGCTTTCCATGGAGGCTGTTGCGCCTGAGGAGTTTATAGCTGAAGCTCCAATCAGCGTGGTTTTGGCGAGCGGGGTGGAGGAGGCGGTCGAGTGGCCTAAGCCTCCAGGCGTGCCTGAACTTGAAGTCGTGCCTAACTTGCTTGGCGCTACAGAGGGACCTTTCATTGAGGTATGACTTCTTTGCTCAACAAGTTGGGAATTTATTTTCTGACTTCCTTTGTGCAATGTTTCCCATGTTGCTAGGATTCACGGGCTTCTCGTCCCTTTTCTCTTTTGCAAATCTCAGACATGATTCGATACCTCCACGTTGCTCTTTTTCAACGGGATGAGCACACCCGTCAGGCTCAAGAGGAGGGCGAATGGGCGGTTGAGAGGTGTTGGAGGGGTAAGGTTGCCACCCTAAAGCAGGAGGTTGAGCGGCTGAGAGGTGAACTGTTGGTGGCTAGGGACCTCATTAGTAGCTTGTAGGACCGGTGTACCCTTGCTAAGGTTGGATTGCGAGTTTGGTTCTCTCCGGAGGAGATGGCTTGAGTGTTGGACGCGAGGTTCTAGAATGGCATACGCCTATGTCATCGCATAGCCTCCGTTGTGGCTCCAGTCGTCTCCGCGGGGATTTTTGATCCTCCCAATGATGGAATCAACGATAGCTCATGCTTGATCAACTTTCCGGAGGGGATAGGGCCTTTGAGCACTTAGGGCAGTCGGGTTCCTTGTTCACTTTTTCTATGTATAGCTTTTGAGAGAAATCTTGTAATCTCCAACTTGAATAAATTATACTTTCTTTTCACCTCTCTTTCTTTCTTTTTTTTTTAGAATGATATTGATCTTGTTGTGTTGGCTAAGCTATCTTGCTATCGTTGCCAAGACTCGCTTTGGGAGCCGTTTGCATTGTGCTTGTCCTCGATTGAGGATGTCGTCGCATCTTGCGCGTAGTGAGATGCTCTGTCCAATGAATTGGACATCGCCGCACTCCCAGTGGAGTCTCTCAAGGGTAAGTTGGGATTTGAGGCTACAGCAACTGGACTCCGGGTCTTAGGCCATTGCACGCACGACACTGTTTTGGCTCTCGGCCATGCTCAGGGCGTCGTCCACTCACGTGTGCATGGTCCTAGCCCGTCGACCATCATTGACCAAGGGTGACCTCTTCTTCTGGAGAAAATTGCCGCACGCCTACCGCTTAGGCCTCCTAAGGTTTTGATGGCCATTTCATTGAGAACTTCCGGAGCCCCTTGGCCTGTTTGTTCGACTGCATTAGCATGGAGTCAAGACATTGCGGCTGCTAAGGGCCATCCGACACAGGGCCAGAGTTCAAAATTCAACCACTAGTGGGTCGCTCGGTGCAGGGCTGAGGTTTTGTCGCTGTTAAGGGCCTTACGACACGGAATCGAAATTCAATATTTGACCACATGTGGGCTGCTCGGCTCAAGGCCAAGGTTTTGCGGCTGCAAAGAGCCTTTCGGCCCATAGCTGAAGTTTGGAATTTGATCGCGTGTGCGCGAGGCAAATGTTTTTTTTTTTTTCCAGGTGGACGATTGTCCTCCTGATTTAAGGGTAGTCTAGGCCGTTTTTATTTTTTATTTTTTTGAAATGGCAAGTAAGCACACATTCATATGAACAATTAGATAAGAAGATAAAAATAACAATTTTATTAACGAAAATGTGACACATATACAAGCATTCCAGTCCATGTATGCACACCTCACCTTGGCGTGTATGTGGCTCACTAGTAGTTCTTCTTGAGGTGGGTGGAATTCCCGGTCCGAGGGACCCATTTGCTGTTCTGGGTGCACAGCTTGTACCCCCCATTTTGAAGGATCATTGTGACAATGAATGGACCTTCATAGTTTGGGGAGAGCTTGTTCCTGTGGGCAATTTTGTCCGTTGCCTCTACACTCAGAAGGACCAAATCCCCGACTTCGAGCGGGGGAGCTTTTAGCAGCTTATTGTCGTACCGAGTGACATGTTGGTTGGCCGCCGTGTTTAGGTGTGCCATGTCGTGAGCTTCCTGGAGAAGGTCCAGGTGCTCTCTGAGCCGCTTGGAGTTGCTAACAAGGTCGAAGCATTCAATCCAAAGGCTAAGGAGCCCCACTTTGACAGGGACGACAGCTTCAGCCCCATAGTAGAGGCTAAAAGGCGTTTCCTGCATTGGTTCTCGCAGGATCATGAGGTATGACTAGAGCACAAAAGGTAGCTCATTGGCCCAGTAGCTTACTGCGTCCTCAAATTTAGTCTTCAGTCCATGTAGTAGTATTCTGTTGGTCACCTCGACCTAGCCATTGGCCTGTGAGTACACCACGGATGTGTGAACCAATCTGATGCACAAGCTCGTGTAATATTTGGTGAATTGGTTGTTGGTGAATTGGGTTCCATTGTCGACCACTATGACCTCGGAAATCCCAAACCGACAAATAATATTCTGATGGACAAACTCCGTTGTATTTTGCTCGGTTATGCACATCAGGGGAGTTGCCTTAACTCACTTGGTGAAATAATCGATACTGACAATGAGGAACTTTCTTTATCCTAAGGCCAAGGGCATGGGCTCGAGAACATCGAGCCCCCATTGTGCAAATGGCCACGGGGCCTGCAAGCTCTGCACTCTGTGTGTGCTTGGTGGTTTAGGGACCCATAAACTTGGCAACTCTCACACTTTTTAATGAAGTTCATGGCGTCTCGTTTCATCGTAGTCCAAAATAAACCTTGCTGCATGACTTTGAACGTGAGGTTCTCCTCCGACATGCGAGCCACATACGCTGAGGTGGACTTCACCCAGTGCGTATTTGGCTTCCTCGGAGAGAGGCATTTTAGGTAGGGGTCGAGTATCTCCACCAGTACAGTCTTTCGTCGATGATCGTTTACCAGCCATCTATCTTCTTTATTCGCTTGGCCTTTTCTTGGTCTTCTAGCAATGCTCCATCCATCAGATACTTTCAGTATGGGGTCATCCAATTGTTATCGTCGGCTATCTACAGAACCTCGCATTTTGGGCCGTCAATGTTTGGCGCGGCTAGAACTTCCCGTGTGCTCCTGGCGCACTACTCCTAAGATTTTGTTGCTATATCCTTGTCCAGTTCGTCTGCCTTTTAGTTATCCGCCCTCAGGATGTGCTCAATCTCAAACTTCTTGAACTCCCGGGCTTGGGCCTTCGCCTTTGTTAGGTACTTAGAGAGCTGTGGGTTTGATGCCTCGAAAACTCCTTGAATTTTGTTGACCACTAATTTTGAGTCATTGCGCATGACCAATGCTCTCATCAATGATGACTCTGATTTTCTATGGGTTCACTTCAATATTGTGTTGGGATATTATGAAGCCCAAGAATTTTTTGGAGGTCGCACTGAGCACGCACTTGGCCGAATTGATTTTCATCCTGTAGGTTCAAGCACCTCGAAGTTTCTGGTAGATCACGGACGTGGTCGTTAGCGACTTTGCTTTTGAAAAATATGTTAACTACATATACCTCCACGTTTCTCTCGATCGGGATTCGAACATCTTGTTTACCAGCTATTAATAAGTCACACTAGTGTTCTTTAAATCGAAGGGTATGACCTTGTAACAATAGGTTTTCAAGTTGGTCATGAATAAGGTGTGCTTCTCATCGTTTGGACTCATCTTTATTTGATTGTAACTTGAGTAAATATTCATGAAACTCAGGAGTTCGTGCTTGGACGTGGAGTCCACCAGCTGATCAATACAAGGAAGTGAAAAGTTATCTTTCGGGCGAGCTCAACGCACATCCGCTACTTGCCGTTACTCTTCTTCACGAGGATGACGTTTGACAACCAATCCGAGTACTGGACTTCCCTTACAAATCCCGCATTGAGCAACTTCTTCACCTCTTCCCTTGTGGCTATTAGTTTTTCAACAGAGTGATTGTTACGCTTCTGCATAACGGGCTTGTGACCAGAATTGAGGTCTAACTTATGGATCATTAGTCTGGTAGGTATTTCGGATATGTCAACAGAAATCCATGCAAAGACATTGGAGTTCCGCTTGAGAAAGTCCATGAGTTGGTTGCAGACCAGCGTGGAAAGGGAGCCACCGATGTGTACACACTTCTCGGGTTCGTTGGAATCCAAGGGGACTAGTTCCATCGTCTTACTTGACTAGGTTTGTTGCAACGTTGCCTCATCGCAAAAGTTTAGATCCTCAGTAAGTTAGCTAGGAGTGGCGGGGCGATTTGGGATAGGTAGCACATCTGTCCAATCATTTGGTTGACCAACGTCTCCCCGATTTCGTATGAAGTCAGAAATTTCACCTTTAACTGAGGGACTGATGTTATGGCCCTAAAGGTGGCTAGGAACAGTCGACCTAGAATGGCGTTGTAGACCAATGGCAAGTCGACAACGAAGAAAGTAAATGCACGCGTAGCTGTACGCGGGTGAATTCCCATTGTGACCTCCAGTTGAATTTCTCATTGTACGGGCACTAGTTCATTATCCAAGTCATATAGAGGGCCATCGGCTGCTCTCATCTGATTCTTTTTTAAACCAAGCTTTAAAAATATATTGAAGTATAACAAATTTTGAGAGATTCTAGTATCAATAAAAACTTGTTTCAACTGTTAGTTGAACATACCATTTGAAACGATGGCTAATACAATAAGAGGGTCTAAATAAGAAAAAGTTATATGTGTTATATCGTCGTCACTAAAACTAATAAAATCAATCCTAGCTTCTACTCTTGCTCTCTTGCTACTGGACACGGCTTCGGGCTAGTCCTGGCTGCTGCTTCTGGCCGGCCTACTCGAGATCATGCTGATGATGCTGGCAGCAACTTGGTTCCTCGGCGGTTCTTTGGCATCAGCGATGGCGGCCTCGGGGGTTTGCCCTGAACCTTTTAGGAATCAAGTGAGGTGCCCCCGGCAGACTAGGTCTTCAATTTCCTTCTCTAGGGTACGACAGTCCTCTATGGTATGCCCCAGAGACCGGTGGAAATGGCAATATTTCGTCTGGTCTCTGGCCTCTGGCCTTTGAGTTCTTCATCACTTTGAGCCACTTTAGGAACTTTTCATCTTAGATCAGTATCAAATATTCAAGTAAGTGTCGTTCAAGGGAGTCTGGGTCAAGGGCCTGTACTCCCTTTGGGTACTCTGCTCGGATCTTGGTTGCTTGCGAGGCTCCTGAGAGCGGCTGGCATCTCCGTTTCTCTTCTTTTCAGTGATTGGCCCTTTTGATTGTCGGTCCGCATGTTTGGAACACTTCATTTCTTGGGCCTCCTCAATAGCTATGTAGGCCTGAGTGATAGCCTCAACATTTTGGAAGAATTGGGGGTGAGGGCGCTGGTACGCCAAATGCTTGAAGAACTCCCTAACTGCCAACATGACAATGAAGGCGCTCAACTTCATCTCATTGGAGACTTGGGGGATGCTGCGAGCTTCTGCAGTGAAGCGGTTGAGGAACCGCTTTAGGCTCTCTTCTGACTTCTGACGGAGGCGGACAAGATGTCAGGGCCGTTTCTCTTCCCTCCGACTAGAGGCGAACTGGCAATGGAAGCAGTCGGCGAGCTTGTCGAAGGAAAGAAGAGAGTTGGGTGGGAGGCCATGAGACTAGAGTCTAGTGTCCCTCTTGAGCGTCATGGGAAAGCACTGGCACATGATACCCTTGTTTACTCTATAGAAGGACAGCAGCATCCGAAAATAGTCCAGGTGATCCATTGGATCTGTGCTTCCATCGCATACATCCAGTGTAGGCATATTGAACTTGAGGGGGAGTGGTTGCATTCGGATGTCTATGGTGAACAGAGACATTCTCAAGTCAAGCGCCTGTCGTCTGGGCTCCCCGTTGAACACGTGTTACCATATCTTTTTCACTTTCTCCTCTATTCGAGGGGTGGACCCACTCCTCTTTGTGTTGATGAAATCTCGAAACTTGGAGTTCTCATGGGGTCATGTAAGTCAAGGCGACTGCCTGCGCGGGGTGGTCACGTACTGCATGAGCCCTCTCCTTTGGTCATGGGCCTCCTGTCATTGCGGAGTTGGGGGGTTCTGTCCTTCCGGGCTTTCTTCTTGCGTGTCCCCACCCGGGAGGCTCCGTGCTGTCATCTGGGCCCTACTGCCTGAAGCTGCCTGGGCCTTAACCTCATCAGGCCTGGCTGCGTTTGCTATTGGGGCTCTCACCCCGTGTTTCCTCCACCTGCAGGTCGACGCTTGGGGTCCCGGGAGAGAGATTCCCATTCATTGTCCTCCAACTCGAGCACATAGTGTTTGAAGGATCTGCTTCATATCGTCCATGTCAGTGGCTAGTTTGCGCACATTGGGCTTGGGTTGCTCGTTAGCATGGCTACCACAGAGGGGTCGCCGCCGCGGGCGGCAGTGTTCCTCGCTAGCGTGCTAACCTACGCTCTAATGTTGACCATCTTCTAGGTGGGAGAGTGAATGTTGATATGGGTGGTTCGACTTTTTTATAGTTCCCACAGATGGCACCAATGATGCGTCCATGAGTTCGGGTTCTCGTGCGGATTAGGGAGCTTTTGGATTTATCGGTTGGGTTGGATCACGAACAGGTCTGGTCTCCGCGTCTTTCAACATGAGCCCTGCATACCACAAATTACAAATAAGAGGTTAGAGGATGATAGGATGTTCTCCCACAGTAAACATTTCGACGATTAAGTTAGAAATCTTTTTTCAGGAACAAAAAGATACACGCGTGGAAGTAAACGTGATAAAAATGTAGGGGTATTGAAATGCGGGGAGTGTCTGGGTTGCTCGAAGGAGGCCTGTGCTCCCTTTCTTGCATTGCTAGGAGTGTTAAACTATCGTTGCCAGATTGTGGTAGTAATTCGAAGGAAGAAAGCTGGTTCTTTCTCCTCATTACTTTGAGTGCTAAGTGCTGAGTGCTAGGATCAGGTTTTTGATATCAGGTCACCACTTAGGCCTTTTTTGGAAGTGGGATTCCCCTTTCTTCTCAATAGATGGTGAAGGCATTTTTAGGCCCATTGAGAGAGGTTTTTGGGGGCCGAGATCTCCAACAAATGGTTTGCTAGGATTTACCGGCCGCTGAGCGTTGGCGGTGACCAATGGTATCAGTTGTCGTCTTGTGGTGGCGTGTGGACCGTCATTTGACATGGCCGGCACATGCTTGTTTGATTTCATTTGGATTGGTTGAGCGGTTGTTGAGGCAGCACGTGCTGCGCCTTGTCACTGTTGACTTTATCTTTCATTGGCTGATATTCGCCGAGCAGGCGCCTTCTATGTGCTCGCAATCTACAGTCGCCTTTGCAGGCGCACGGGCAAAGCTAATTGCGTGTGTCAGGGGTGCCCACGGGGCCTTGTGCCTAAATCTCTTAGGGTGCTGTCGTTGAGTTGGGTCCATCTGCCGGTCAAACTTGTCTTCTCTCAATTGGGTTTCATTGGTTTCGATCCAAATTCATGTTGGACCTATCACTTATTATTTATCATACCAATTGTTGCATCTTGCAAATCAACATAGATGGATAATACAACTACCTCATGTCCATATCGGTAAAATATTATAAGTATATTTGGAGAGAGTATTTCTAAAATTTGAATGTGTAAGTTCCGTAATAAAATAATTTTGACATTATGTTAGATTTGTGTCTTACTTTTTATACCCAATACTACTAAAATTTATTATCCAAGGCAACATGGTTGATCCGAAAATGATCTGAGAAAAAAAAAAGGAAATATTTTT
>JAODPA010021505.1:0-12953 GCA_025585075.1 Nepenthes mirabilis | reverse complement strand
TGAATCAAAGGCCACTGCCCACTGCAGTGCAATACAGCAGCCCAAAGTTTCCAGCAGCATGAAACAAAGGCAGCTGCATCACGCCCATTACCTAAATCCAACAAAATCTGCAACATCTACACACCCCTGACAGCCGAAGGAGATTCCAGCAGTAGAAGGGAGAATCTCAAATCCCGACCTGCAACACAGTGGGAGCTTCAAGCTGAAGGAGACCCAACTGCCTGATCAACAGCTCAGGTAATTCCCAAAGCTAAGACAATGCAGCATGCATCCACCGAGAGCCAAGCAGCAGCAACACGCACTTCCAGCCAGGTGGAGAGACGCCCAGTATATTTCAACAACATACAGGGCAGAGCAGCAGGTAGAACAAACTACACCAAACCACAATTCCAGCAAAGGCCACAAAAAGGGGCAACTCATCATCAGCAATATCCACACTGCCAAAATGAGCTATCAAACCAGTCGAGGACCTGTTCAGCCCCACCCGGAAAGACAGCACCTGAAGACCTCAACATATAGTTCCCCTAACCTGGTGTTGGTTTGGTTGAGCTGCAATTTTGTCATGAAGGATTGTTTGAATTGGATTCTAATTTTGCCTGACTTTGCATACTGTTGGTTGAGATTTGGGTATGCTGTTCTTAGGCCCTTGGGTGGTTACAGCTCTTGGTGCCTTTGATTTCTATTCTGCTCTACAGAGTTGCAGTGAGACGCGTTTTTTATCCTGCTGTTCCTGCTGCTGTTGCAATTGTGGGAATTGGTACCTCTCCGTAGGAAGTCTACTGTGGCTCTGGCAATATGAGCCTGAACTCCTAGGATCTTCATCTGCCTCCAGACAGATGTGGATACTTGATCCTGCTGCTGCTTTGTCTTGTGCAACACTCTGCCTGGCTGATGTCCTGATGTTGATGGGTAATTACCCTTATCTGATTGTGTGGAGAGTTAGCTGTCAGGCTCGTGAGGGCATGTGTATCATGGTAGCTGCTCTTTTAAGGTGATGTGGCTGTTGGCACATTGGCTGGTTCTTTGCTTGATGTAGAAAAGGTTATCAGTGGAGTTGTTGGTTCTATCTCATGGGATTCAGTTGGATTGTGTTGGATGCAGCTGCTGGCTAGGGTGAATTGACCCTGATTAGGTAATCTGCCTGTGCTTATGGGGCTCCAACTTCTGCTGATGTTGGAGGACAGCAGCTGATGTATAAGCTCGGCTGCTTTGCTGATTTTGGTGCTGGTGGAGTTTTTGGTTGGCCGCAAATTGATGCTGAATTTGTTGTTAGATAGCAACAACTGAAGTAGAAGGTGCCATAAAGACTTTCTATAATCCCGTACTCTGTGGTGGAGGCTTTTTAGATGCTCAATGTGTTGGGCTCAAAAACAAGTCTGCTTTGCTGACAGTGGCAATTGTCTGCTGTTTGATGATGGATACCTCCGGTTAGGTTGATAGCTGGTTTCCGTGCGCTGAAGGTTTTTTGTTTGATGCATTTCTGATGTACTGGTGATGTTGAACAGCAGAGCCTGTTGGTTTCTGTCCCTGGTGTGGGTGGTTTGTGTGCTGCGCCTAGTGCTGGTGGCCTTTTGAAATTTGGCCAACGGCCTTCTTCGATTGTATTCATTGTTGAATGAATTTGCTGGCTCAGATTGTGTAGCATCTCTTTGATCACATGTTACCATTGGCTGGTGATTATTGCTGGCCCTGTGATCAGTTGGATGCTCTGAGTCTATTGTGCTGAGCTGCTTGATGATTGACATAGCTTTGTTTCTCCTGTTGTCATGACTTATGCCCTCCATTGCTGCTTTGTTGGCATCGATAATTGGATGTTTCTGGTATGTACTCCCTGGGATACAATGCTTCTGACGCTAGATTGCTGATGAGACTGGCTGATGACTGTGTATTTGCGAATGACTGGGTGCCTCTCTGCTGGTGCCATTTGCTGGAGCTGATGCTTACCTGGTCTGCTTGGTGGTGGAATGGCTGAAACTCCAGGTCCCTGCGCATGCTGATGGAAGCTGATCTGATGGGAGCCCCTGGAATGTGCAGCTACTGCTGATTTCTTGCTGGCAATGGAACGATGTTGCATGTTGCTTCCAGCAGCTAGAATACTTGGGGTGCATTTAGTTTATGTATAATGACCCTGTTCATTTTCGGTCTATTAGAATTTTCCTCTTAGAGGTTTTTTGAGAAATTCTCTGATGTACTACTTGCTCGGGGAATGCCCCAGCTTTTTATGTTATAACTCCAAGTCAAAAAACTTGGAGTTATAACATAGATTTTGTAAATTTCTTTTCTCCCTTTAATCCAAAATACACACTTACTTACCAAAAAAAAGCCACTTCATTGACTGGCTGAGAATAAACCAAAAGAGAATCCACCACCAAATCAGGAATTTCAGGTTTCAGCTCAATATCAAAGACAAAGGGAGAGCCTGTTTTTTGGTAAGTAAAGTGCATTAAAATTAAATAAAGTACAAAACTATATTCTAACTCCAAGTGTTTTTCCGACTTAAAGTAAGAACAAAGTCGATGGGGCATACCCCGATCCTCATGATCATGTCATGAATACATAGAGACTTTACAACTGCGTTAACGAACAGTATACCAATCTGCCCATGTAAATAAAAATATATCAAAATTTATGATTAACTAAGGCAACTTGACATCTCAACATGGACGCTGTGTGGCAAAGATTTTCTCCTCCAAACCGATCAAACTAATGACCGAAACAGCAGGTCATACAAGCTATAGCTGGCAGCCATCGTGATCCAGAGCCAACTGGGCTGGGCTACGTTGAGACCAGTCAATAACCTCCTCACAGTGCACCAAAAAAGAAAAACCAATCAGGTCATCCAGTTGACCAGAAAACCAAAGCAACCTTCCATGCTTCATCATCAGCCACCAACCAGGACACCCTGTTGAGTAGAAAGATGCAGCAATCCTTCCATACTTCACCGGCAGCCAACGTGATCCACGGCCTAGGCTTGAATCCCAGCAATTATAGCAAATGGAAGCAAATCGGCAAATACAAGCCACGTCAGCATGACACCCACCCGGCCGCATCATCAGACCAGCAAAGGAATCACAGCAGCTATACTGGGTGAATTGAATCACAACAGCAAACTACCGAACCAGGCAAACGGAGCCGTTCAACCTCCATCAATTCAGAAGGAACTCCATAACAGCAAACCAGACCCGAACCGGCATTTTTGCATTATGATGCAAATCGGCAGGCATGCCGTCCAACAAAAACTAGTGCAAACCAGAAAAATCCACCAATCCGGCAATTTACACCATTCTGTCAAATTGCAAAGTATCGGCAGCAACCAAAGCCATACAAACATCAAAAATCTACGAAACCCCAAAAATTTATATATAAACTAACCACCTAAACAAGATTAGGTGCAGGGGGCGTGCGCCTTTTCTTATGCCTTTTGGACTTTGAGAGGGAAGAAGGAGGATCTCCACCATCATAGGAAGGGGATAAACCTTCAATAGGAAGGGGGGAAGGGGTTTTTGAAACACCCTTGTTGCTAGACGAAACCTCGAATATAAGAGTTGAATCCGGCCGAGACTCAGGAAAAGCAGAGTTCCCATTGTGACGTGCTCTATAAGCATTGAACCACTTTCGAATGTCTTTAAGATTTCTTTTTAGCCTACCAGCACTTGGGTCCCCAACTAGAAGGTCATCTGCGACAGTCTGGTGTGGATTATCAAGCCCGGGCTAGCAATTCAAAACAGGAGAATTGGGATGCTCCATCTTCGAGCAAACCTCGAGGGTGTTGCCAGCAAAACTAGAGGCAAGAGAACCCACATTCCTTCCAAGAGTGGGTTCCACAGGGGAGCTGTCTGTATCTGTAAAGGTGAGCTTTTGGACTCCATGAGCGCCAGACACGTCCACATCCATCAAAAGAATTCCATGCTTCAAGACATATGCAAATGAAATTGAAGCTTCACCATCAGAGACACCGTACCCTTGCGAACCATCCACAATCAGGGGAGACAATGCAGAATTATCGCGAGATACTTGTCCAACAGGAGAAAGATGAGCAATACTAGATATTGTAGGAGTGGGATTGATCAACCGCTCAACAACACCATCACTAGATACCAAATCCGTCGAAGGGGAAGACAAGGAATCCACATGCTGGCTGCAAGGGAGAGCCATCATTCGAGATCGATTCCACAGATGAATCAGGGCAATTAGCTTCAGAAAGACCACTATGCAGCTGCTCAAGAGAGGACCATCGATTCGATGGGAGAGCATGGGCTTCTACACCTCGGGCCTCCTTGCACACAGGAGCCTTATAAGGCACCTTATTTGAGTCAGCAGCTTGCAAAATCGAATCCTGAGATTTGAGATCAGTAGCGAGGGCTCCCGGCAATGATGGAGCCTCTCGGTTGGCCTTAGCTTCATCAAGTTTACTCTATTTTGCTACAGACACGCGGCACACCAGCTTCCATTGATAAGCCACCGCTACCTCAATCTCAGTGGCTTTAGACCTTTTTTTTTTGGTAAGTAATTAAATGCATTAAAGTTTAAAAAAATGTACAAAAAACTATATTCTTAACCAAGTATTTTTCCGACTTGGGGAAGGAGACATAGTAACAGGGGAGGCCCAAAAACCAATGACAACAGTCATTAAAAAAAGATTACAAGAATATTCGGTCTTTGATAGAAAGAAAATCCGATCGGCCAAAGTGAATGAATAATCACCCTGCCACTGCAGAACATCAGCATCGTCAATCCATTTCGGATTCACTTCGGCTTTAAAATAACAAAGGCGCTCCGGCTTCAAAAAGCCACTCCGCCTCAAAATGCACTCCGGCTTCAAAGAACCACTCCACCCTCTAAAGGCAGCAAGCCTTTGCTGCCTCTAAAGGCACTTCGGCATTGAAATGCCACTTTGTCCTCTGCATATGCAAACCACGTAATCCACTCTGGCCTTTTAGAGAGCAAAAGGCACTCCGGTTTCAAAAGCCACTCCGGCTTCAAAGGGCACTCGGGCATCAGAATGCCACCCACACCGGATTCACTCTGGCTTTAAAAGTACAAAGGCGTTCCAACTTCAAAATGCCACTCCGCCTCAAAATGCACTCCGAATTCAAAAAGCCACTCCGTCCTCAAAAGGCATTCCGGTATAGAAATGCCACTCCGTCCTCAGCACACGCAAACCACGTTATCCACTCCGGCCTTTTAGTGTCCAAAAGGCACTCCGGCTTCAAAAGCCACTCTTGCCTCAAAATGCATTCCGTCTTCAAAAACCACTCCGCCTCGAAAACACACAAACCACTCCGCCAAAACCACTCTGGACTCAATCACACAATCTACTCTGGCCTTAGAGTGTGCGAAAGGCACTCCGGCTTCAATAAGCCACTCCGGCCTCTCAAACAAGACAAAGCCACATCACTCCGGCATTAAGAGAACCAAAGGCACTCCGGCTTCAACATATGCAAAGCCACTCCGCCCTCAACACACGTAAGCCACAAAACGTACATATAAAATCAAAATCAAAACCTCAGGAGGCCCTCCACTAACCCTTTTTTTTGGTAAGTAAGTGTGTATTTTGGATTAAACGGAGAAATAATTTACAAAAACTATGTTATAACTCCAAGTTTTTTGACTTGGAGTTAGAACATAAAATGCTAGGGCATACCCCGAGCAACTAGTACATCAGAGAATACCTCAAAAAACCCCTAAGAGGAATGATCTAACAGAAAATAGGAAACGAACACTGTCATTATACATTAGCAGATTCAAAATCATTTACTCCCGAGACGACTGGATCAACACATCCGATCTCCCCGCAGCAACTTACGACAGCAAACAATGCTGTTAACACCCTAAATGCCTCCCTGGTTTTCCAACAGCATGATGCAATAGGCAACTGCAGCACTTCCATCGTGGGGACCCCCATAAAATGGGAACCTCCAACCACATCTACACATGTGTTCCAGGCAGCACAAGAGACAGCTCCCGGCACCACGTCAGCAGCTTGCCAATCCCCAAAACAGCAGAGGCTAAGCAATCAAGGCATCAGCCAACATCACAACAGACACCATATTCCAACACCACATCTAACATGGCAGCATATAAGCAGAGAGCACACAATGGGCTCAGTAGTATCAGATGAACCCAACATCATCTTAAGCCAATTCACCATCAAACTTAGGAGGCAAAGATAGTAGCTCCACAAGAATCAATGGAAACGTCAATCTTCACATTTACACAATGGAAAGTGACATCCACATCATCACAGCAAACTAGCACCATCACACTCCCGCTACACCAAACGGGAAATTCAGTCAGAGAGCAACTGGCCTGTAGCCAGCCAAACTGCAGACAAAGGAACCAGATATATCAGCAGACAGAGGGCCATCCAAGCCGATCGAAAAGCCAACCATTTCAGCAATACTGCCCATCACCACAGCAGCATATGCATTTAATCAAAGACAAACCAGCAGACAGCATAGCCATAGTCCTACTGCATCATGGTAGTGTTTTCAACTCCACAGAAATTCTGCAACCTCTTTTTTTTTTGTTAAGTAAGTATTTTGGATTAATGGGAGAAAAAATTACAATAGCTATATTTTATCTCCAAGTGTTTTGACTTGGAAATAAAACATAAAATGTTAGGGCATACCCCGAGCAACCGGTACATCATATAATACCAAAGTAGCCTCTAAGAGACCAACGTTCAATAGAAGAACAAAAGAAAATACAATGAAGTTACAAGGAACATCGTCAAGCAACAACAGTGCAATGGCAACTAGTTGTTCAGCCACAGCCAGCAACTCATATCGAGTACATGTTGTACACACTGGCAACATCCCATCATACCGGAATGTAACCAGCTGCACCAAGATCAGCATAGAGCCCAGATTGAGCATCAGGACCGGACAAATACCGGTTTCCCAAAAAACATCGCAGGCTCTCCAAGTCTTCACACATCCCATCAGCAATATCAGCTCCCAATTCAGAAGCCCAGAAGCAAAAGGTATGCACATCAGCACACCAACCGGGTATGCAAAAGCATGAACTAGTGCTTATCTCAACTTCATCAGTACACCATGCAGCAAAGGTGGTCCAGCATCTCATCAGCATCGCAACCGCCGAAAGAAACCAGATTCTTCAGCAATTGCAGGTTGTTTCAGCAGGAAGCTCTGCATCAAACGACCACAACAGTGCTGTTAAACAGCAAATCCAGAGCTGGATTCAGCAAAAACAGCAGCTTCCCAGGAATAGAGCCAGCCATCCGGGCCACATCAATTAGATTTCACTAACAAACCAACCCGAACCAGGCTCCAATGGATACACCAGTCTCCATATCAGTAGACAAATCCCTCTCAGAAAGCCCAACACTGGCCGCCAGCGCCAGCAGTGGATCCATCCAACACTGCAACCAAAAATCCAACACAGCAAGATCAGCACCTTCAATTTCTCTACAATTAACAGCAAGAGCAGCGTTCCAGGCCAACAGCATCGTGGACCCATCAGAATCTGCTATTCCAAAGCAGAAAAGGCAGAAAGGTTGCAGCAGCCGCACCCCAACATCAGAACCAATGTATCTTCAGAAGACAGCTACCATCCATACTGCGCCCGGACATACCACAGTAGCAGCCAGCGCAGACACAGATCAGCCACGTTACCACATTGCTCAAATCAGCATGGTGAACAACGACACAGCAGCACAAAATTCCAATAGGCCAAAAGCATCAAGCACAACAAAATCCAATAAGCCATAGATCTGGCCATCTTCACCAGGAACAGAGTCCAACAGGAGTTGCTAAACAGCAGCACCAGTGCAGTCAAGTAGATTCCATCAGCACATGTGCATCAGCACACCATGACAAAACCAGGGATACAGGACCTGCATCCCCCATTTATCTACAGAGCTGATAGCAGGGGATCACTACAGACCATCAAATAGCGATCTCCACCCACAGTACCCCTTCAACTATATCAGATCTTCAAAACAACAGCCAGCAGCAACATTATACTACCCAACATAGAATCTAGCTACAAGCCACCCTGTAGGAATTTGTTCCATATTACACAGCAACCTCCAGGCAATAGGAAACTCTTAAACGAAAAGGCAGCATAACCACCAACCTCAGGAGCATTAACTATCAAGCATCTGCAGGGACCAACTCAGCATCACGGTCCACCAGAGAGAACACCTCAACTTCAGCAGAATACAAAAATCTACATTCCAATGAGCCTGGCTGCAGAGCATAAGCTACCTTAATTGAGGCACTGGAAAAAAAACCAATACCACATCCGATCCACCAGCTGTAGGGGATCATGGTTGACGAGACCGGGTTTTCTTGGGTGCAGAATTACGCCGCCTGGCCATTTGTTGCCACCCATTGATAGCCTACCTAGCAAATAGTTCATCCTCCTTCCTTCGGTCACGAGACTCCAACTGGAATGCTGCCGCGAAGGCACAGGACACTGCAGAGGAGTCCAAAGAACCATAATCAGGGTACATAGTGGACAACGCCTGAACAGAATCATGCCTAGATTCATTGGGAGGCATTGATTCATCAGAGTCCACAGCCGAGCAAACTGGACAGTTAACCTCCAAAGGCTCACAATAGATAGGAGTAATTTGTCCAGCTGGATCAGACTGAATCAAACAATGTTTCCGAACAATCCGAGAGATAGACTCAAGAGTAATATCATGATCAATCACAGCGGACGGACCACGAGCACACAGAGCAGGTGAAGAGATAGGGGCAACTTTGATGCAGAGGCTGCCACCATAGGGAGAGCGACATCAGCATAGAGGGGTTCACAAGATGGCTTCACTACATAATCCACTTCAGGGATCACAGCAAGGACTTACAAAGGCCCTGGGATCTGCAAAGTGGATTTCGAGAAAGAAACCTCAACCTCCTTAACACTGGGAACAGCCCCAGACACAAAATCAGCTTCACCCGGATCCACATAATCATCATTTGAGATGCCAGGGGCATCAGCAAGGCCATCAGCATGGGGGCCAACATCCAATTCAGATTTGGGTGAACTACACCCAACTACACAACAATCCATCATCAACAGAGGTGAACCATCCTCACATCCCTCAACCCTTCCAGACAAATCCAACAGGGGAGAGAACTTCTCCACACCCTCAGAATAGTCAGAAGCTGGGGCTGATTGCACAGCACAGCCGCTTTCCTCCTCCATTAACATCGAATCCTTGATGGCAAACGCTTCCTCCTTCGAGTCAGCCGTGACACCAACAGTACCAGATCTAGGCCCTGAAGACAGGCCAGAAACAGGCCTCATCCTCAAGTCAATCACAAGCAGGACAGAACCATCCACAACGCTGCCAGATTTCAGAGGCAGAGAAGAAGAAATCTGTTGGGCCTTTGAATCCTCAGCCACCAACACAGAGCAGCTCTGTTTGGAGTTACTGATTCTCAAGCACCCATTAGGCTTCCAATGATAGATAATCTCCACCTCAACTGTCAATTGAGACACCTCGGCACCAACTGATATCCTAATTTTATCAGGGAGAATGACTCCCTACCCACCTCCACACAAATTCGTGCAGCATGCAAATACTCCATTCTAGCTGTATGAGGATCAAGACAAAGTGAACGCCCCACTCGACTTGCATTCCAACACAAACCAAGTGGGGTCCAAAATTCAAATGGAACATGAAAAAGGCTAATCCAGACAGGAACGGACTTAAGTGATTCCTGATCCAGAATCAAGCCGGGATTCCATCTCTTAAGAAATAAGGGATTATTCCAGAAAAACCAAGGGCCATGCTCCAAGCAAGCTGACAGATGATCGTCAGAATCAAAATTGAAAAAGAAGAAACCCTTACCGTTAGTAGCAACATGGTTAATCCCATATTTTTCCCAAATACTTCGAGTAATGGATCGAACCGTCAGGAAGTGTAAAGGCTTTTCGACGAAAAAACCGACCAGAGTGTGCCCCCAGAACTCCCGGCCCTGCTGAATGACATCCTCCGGAGGAGAAAAGAGGGGGTCGAAGCCCTCGGTTGAGAGGGGAGGGTAGTATTTTAGAGGTTCAAAGGAGCGCAAACTCCTACTCTGGGAAGAACGCGACCGAGAAGAAGTTTTTGACAACTTACCAGCTGTGATCTTCTGGTAGCTAGCCGACCAAGAAGGACGAACAAAAACACCGTTCACAAGGTCTTTTCGGAGACCCTTGGACTTCAGGGAAGACAAAATACGAGCATCGGGGGCCGGTGATAGGGATACAATCGACCGCCTCAGCTTTGGGAAATCATTCGCGTCCAGTCGCTGCGTTTGCAGAGAGGAAGACGAAAGAGAGGGAATACCATGGGAGCCGAGGTCCAAGAGCGGGCCAGGGAGAACCCCCGAAGGACCGGCCATGGCCGACGACGAGCAGAGCACGGGCTCCAGACGTCGCACGAATTCAAAATTCTAGAGAGAAGAGAGAGAATCTCTCTCTAGAATCTTTCAGGGCATTTTCGACTTTGGAGGATTCCTCCACTAACCCATCCAGATAACTATATTGACCTGACGAAAAATCCTTATTCCATTTCAGCAGGAAAATAAGGAGATCAAAAACAATCGACTTCCTCTTAGTAGATAAGACGTCAATGTGAGGCTTAGAGGAAGTGGCAGTCACCAATAGACGGAGGGCTTCAAAAAAAGAACTCAAGGGGCAATTTAGAAAATCCTCTGCCGACGGAAAGAGTGATATGAACTTATCCTTTGTGTCCTTTGTCACATCATTCCAACAAAATTCAATGAAGTCAAGCAAAAAACCACGCTAGTCTATGACAATGGATTTGAAATAGGCCCGAGAACATTGCTTCCAATTAAGGCCCGGAGGGCATAGAACATAGGATTATTGGCAATAGTTTCAGACCTTAATCTGATTTTTGTGTGAAGTGGATCATCCCTGCCCACTTCAACACATACACGGGCGAATCGAACTCGGTCCATTCGAGCTGTGTTATTCCAGCTGGATGGGATTGCCAATTCCACTAGCAATCCAACTTAGACCTAACGGGGTTCAAAATTCAATCGGGGCATTGGTGAGTGTGATCCATACCAGGAACCATTTGTGGGATTCCATCGAGAGAGCCATACCAGGCAGCCATCTTGAAAGAAAAAGGGTTTTCCATCCAAAGGCCCAGGGACCCTTTGATAAACAATCATTCAGCTTAGCAAGAGAGTCGAACCTGATGAAGAAAAACCCCTTATCATTTCCAGCGTCATGACAGAGGCCAAACCTAACCCAAATCATATGAGCAATGGAGTCAACCGCTTTAAAGGGGAGTGATTTTTTGTAGAAGTATCCCACCAACGTTGCTCCCCAGTAGTCCTGGCACTGTTGAATGACTTCAGCAGGAGGAGAAGAAATGGAGACAGCATCTCCATCTAAGGACTGAGGGGGGAAATATCTCAGGGGAGAAGATTGATTAACCACGTTGCTCTTAATAGCTTCGGCCCAAGAGAAGGAGGGGGGAGTTTGGGTAAATCTAGACTGTGGGAGTAGTGTAGCGGACCCAACAAATGGAACAAAGAGCTTTAGAATAGTACCTAGCAGAGAGAATGAGTTCACCAGATTACCAGCCGGCTTAGACGCGACAGCAGCGGTCCCTGGCTTAGAGACAGGATTCTGTAAAGGAACCGCCTCCTTTCTCCAATCGGAAACCCCAGCGACAATCTCGGTCGGAGAGCAAGCCAGATTTTTCAGGGAGTCCAAGAAGAGGGCATCTGGGCCAGGGGATGGTCAGGGTAGTTTTCTGTAATGGAGGGAAGGGATGGGTGGAAGGGGTGGTAGAAGAGTTCGAGAACTGAACCGAAAGGGAGGTATCAGGGAACGGAGGGGGGCAGGGGGGTCGGGTAGGGCTCAACGGCGCCCTTAGGTAACTAGCCATGCCGGTGCCGTCAGAGAGACGGCGTCCAAAACCCTCCTACGAGGGAACGCAGAAGTAAATTCAAAATCAGAACTTAGAGAGAGGCCAGAGCATCTCTCTCTAGCCTGATCGTGGAATGCGGCACCTGCCTACAGATTCACTTTCTCCTTACCTTTGTCATCTGTCTTTGCCCTTTTAATAGGCGCTCTAGATGTCGAGTCTAAACCTAGTGCTAGGTTTCCTTGACTTTCCATTCTCTTCTTAAACAATTGCTCATTCTCTAGTTCTTTTTCAAATATCAATACTCGGTCCAAAATATCCCCATAAGTGTATAGCTTCAAAGTCACCAGCTGCTTTCTAATGTTGTCCTACAACCCTGATTGGAACTTCTTTTCCTTCCTCGACCCATATTTAGCTATAAGCAGTGTATAATGAGATAATTCTGTAAATTTAGTGTCATATTTTGCCACCGATCTACTCCCTTGCCACAACCGAGCAAACTCTTCATTCTTTTTCTCCCGCAAACTTCCTAGAAAATATTTATCTATGAAGGCTTCTTTAAACACCACCCAGGTGACTCATTTTTAGCCATCCTTGTGGCCCTCTTTTGCATGGCCCACCAATGATCTGCCTCCCCTTTCAATTTTTAGGTTGCAAAGGTCACCTTATCCTCCTCTGGATAGCAAATTACTGAAAAGATCTTCTCGATTCTCCAGATCGAAGTTTTAGCTTTTGTACGATCTAGGTTTCCAGTAAATTTCGGTGCCCATTCATAAGTAAATTTCTCATAGGCCGTCGCTCCTGGGTTTGCTAGAGGTAGAACTATAGCTGGTTCAGGATGACACTTCTTTTGTGTCATTCATTCTAGAATTGTCGTCATATGTCCCATGACATCTGAATACTCCTCCACTTGATTTGGTCAGGAGTTGTTTCTTCCAGAACCCTTTCCTCGACTTACCATTCTCCGCCCCCCTATTATCCAAACATCAATATATATGTTGGATCATTCTTAAATAGTGTCAAGCCTTAATTCCACAATTCCTAGTATCCGAATCCCAAAGTTCATCCTACTTCTAAGGCCTCCTCCTAACCT
>JAODPA010021494.1:0-12954 GCA_025585075.1 Nepenthes mirabilis | reverse complement strand
AATTACCTAAAATCATAATTAATATTAAAATAATCCGAATAAGGATTCGGGATATTACATTCTCTCCTCCTTACAAAAATTTCGTCCTTGAAATTTATGCTCATCGATCTTTACCTCAATTATCATATAACGAGGATATTCTTCTGAACTTCATTTTCAATCTTCTCAATAGTCTTCCTCGATCAAATAATTTATCCAAATTTGATCCTCAATAAATATGGATATTCTCTCGAAATCGTCCTCGAGATCTCTTAATGTTTCCTGAATTGGAAGATTCCTCGAAAGCGTAATGACAATGAAAATATCTTATTCTTCTATACCATATCCTTCTTATCCCAAAATCGGAACCACAGCCTCAACCTAAAATATTTCTCGTCGATAAAAAACAATTCTAACCCAATCATATGCGAAAGATCATTCATATAAAATATATCGTATCTATCGATCAAATTTAGAAGAAAGGCCAATCTGTAGGCCACTTTTCTAATCTGCTGAAAACTTCGAAGATCTTAATAAACCTCTATTTTAAATTACCAATCGACTCCAAAATTCGAAATTACTTTCTTTAAAAAGCTTCTGGAAACATCTGACTATTCTTCTCGAACCTCTAATCAGTTTGCAAACCCGATCTCTTACTTTCAGCGTTAAATCAAATCTTGTGATCGATAGTCGTGAGTCCATATGCTTTCGCTGCGCTACTCTAATTGATCATTAGTCTCGAATCACAATCAAAAATCTCAAAGTAGGAATATCTTGTATTATCCTCATCACGATAATATGCCAACGGCCAATCTTGGGAATAACATCTTGATAGACAAGTGACAACCAACTTTATCAGTTCATCCATCATCTGCCTCAAATTTTGACAAATAGTGAACCGTTTTCATCAACTAAACCATTATCAGTTAGCTCATTCTTATCCAAATGTCTACCAAAATCCTTTGCTGTTTGAGGCAAACCCGAAACAAAATCTTGAAAGCTTCTTCTCACTTTTTCCTTTACGTAAGAGACACATCTTGCCATGACTCGTGATCAAATTGCTATCAAACTCTCTCTCCACTCCGCTAGGTGGAAAGTTTTCGACGTTTCTTTCGAACTTGTACTACTCCAACTCGACCATAATTGTTGATGACCTCATTTGTTCTCGAGTTTCTATCCAATCAGTTTAGACTCTAATAAAAGAATTCTTGAAAACATACCTCCTCTCGAACATGTAATGGAAAAAGCACTTTGTACAGTAGGCTCGAAGTTACTAGCTCGATCGTGTCCAATTTCATGATGGCTTGTCCAAAAGGGACATAATCTCTAATCTTCATAAGATCTTCTCTCGTAAATAGGAGTTTTATTCAGAATCTAATCCTGACAATAAAGAGATGAAATACCTCTGGTCCAATCTTTCCACTAGCATCCTTGCCATAACACTTCCACACAAAATCCTCTAGACTGTACCATATCTTGAACTTCTCTTGAATAATGTGCCTGACCATGCTAAATCCATATATATCTAGATCCTTTTTTTTAAAGTATCACTAAGTACTACCAATCTTTCTGATCTATCAAGGATCAATAAAATTGACGCCAACAACAATCTATTCTTCAATTACTGAAACTTCCCTCACAAGTATCACTTCAATTAAATACCGATGGCCTCTATTCCAAGGGCACCAACGACATTGCAATCCTCAAGAAACATTCAACAAATCTCCCATTAAGACTAACTAGATCTAAGAAACTTTGCACTCCCGCCACTTTAGTTGGTCTTTTTCAATTTGCCACTACTTCTATCTTCTTCGAATTCTCAAATGTCACATTTAGAAATATACAAAAATGACACATTCTCAAAACCTGTAGTAGACTCCCTAATCGAGTCTCATAGTCCTCAAAATCTATCAAATGAATTAGAACATTATTAATAAAACTACCACAACTGATCCAAATACGATCAGAAATCCAATCAATAATATCCATAAAAGATGCTAAAATATTGGACAAGCCAAAAGGACAATCAGGATTTCGCAATAGTTACACATTGACCTGAAAGATGTCCTGTGCACATCTTCCCATTTAATCCTCAACCAATGATACCTCGAATATAGCTCAAACTTAGAGAAAATTCAAACTTCTTGGAATAGATTAAACAAATTCTTGATACTTGAGAGATGATACATATTCGATTCCTAAATAATCCAAATATAAACCCATTAATCCGTTCTTTCTTTGCCAGAGAACACTAAAGCACCCCATGCCAAAACACTTGACCGATAATTGCTATTTCAATTTCTTCAACTCAAACGAGACTATCCCATACAGAGTGTGATGACCCCAAATATCCTAACTGAAAACCGACAAGGTTTCGACCTTAAAATGGCCGTCAGACTAAATATAAGCTTGTACAATATCCATGTACAACATATACATAACACATCAACAACCATCATAGGATTCAAATGCCACAATATATTTGTAATTCCAATGTCGCATTTTCTGACACAACGTCGGATAGAGAGATACCTCTAGATACCAAAATACAAACCATAATCACTTACAGAAGCATATACATCCATCAAAATATAGCAAAAACTACACTATCTATACATCATCAATATACAAGCACATCTCTAACTCAAAATATACAAATGCTCTATATGGTACAAAACTATAAAATTCTAAGTCTACAAGGTTATCTTCTAAGGTCAGCAACCTAGCAAACTTCTAATCCTTTACCCCGTCTTATCGGATATAAGTTCGTACTTATTTGAAGGAAAAAATAGTAAGGGTGAGCCAAATACTTAACAATGTGTAATATAATCAATGATAATAAGTAATATACTCAAAATAAAGCAGAAAAAGGATATATGAGTATGAAATAAATGCATAAACATGAAACATGATTAAATACACATTCAAATATATTTATCCTTTTTTTTTACTTCTACTTCTTTTGGGTTCTAAAACATATAGAATTATCATTATCTTTGTAGACTAGGGTAAGTAGGCATTACCAGCTAATGGTGTGGTCGAATGAGGAGAAGAATGTGTATGCTTCCACACATTTTAAGGCACAACCAACGTAATTCAACACCCTGTGGTGAGCGGTATACCTTTAACCCGATATACAAGGCTATAAAGCTTATGCCACCATGTCCTCCGTGACCGCGAGGAAGTCCTCATGCTACCACAGTAATATTCTAAGACATGTAGGGAATACTGCCCTTTAAAATATAAATATTTGGTCCATTTTCATAATTACTTATTCTTAGAAAAATTTCATACTCATTCATAATATTTTCTTCTCACACTGGGAGAACGGTTCATTAAACTTAAGGTATCACAAAATTTTCTTCAAATAGTTTACATAACTTACATAATTCTTGTGAGTTTAAGTCTTCACATGACTTAAATACATGCACAATCAACATAAAGCATGAGAGAGTTGGAGATTCTTACTATAATGAGCGAAACATAACTTTAGAACTTCCGGACAACAAATCCCTTCATAAACGGTTATCAACATAATTTTCGAGACACACAAAATATTATATACAATTTACATGTAAATAATAGCAAATAATCAAAGTAAAAATATTTACAAAGTCAGGATTTTAATTATCTAAAATCAAATCATACATAAATCCTAAATTATGTGGGTAAAATTACTGGGGAGCGAGATAGGGTTTCCATATGCACAAAACCGTATAAAACTACCAAGTCGAACACCCATTGATAAATAATCATATTCAAGACATGGGTATTAATTTTCTAAGTCAAATCATGTAAAAATCTCAAAAATAAATGGGCAAGATCACTCAGGCACGGGGCTAGGATTTCACGTACGAAATTCAGCATAAAACTAAGAAATTGGACTTGAAATCAACATATATATATGCTCAAGTTATGATTATCATAAAATAAAAGAGTGGACGGCTATCGGGATGAAAATGCCTAAAGGGATTGAAACAAAAAGTACAAAGAGAGAAAGAAAAGTATATTAGTGCACTTGCGTCGTCCTGATCTGCAACTTCTTCAACTAGTTTCAAGCCGAAAACGAACACGAAAGCCTCGATCTCCTCCTCTCTCTTCTCCATGCTATCTCTCTCCTATCTCGATTTTCCATGCAAAAATGACGGAAAGAAATGTCCAGCATACTTAAATAGCTGAAATGGTACTCAAGCGTGCATCGGGCGCTCTTTAGGCACTCCCTGCTGGAATTGGTGCTCGAGAGAGGGCTCGAGTGCGCGTTGGGTGCAGGTCAGGCCTAGGTTAGGCCTGCAGCGAGCCAGCTTCGCGTATGCGCCATTCAGAACCCGTTTTAACCCTTCTAACTCAATATTTCATATTCGTGGACCCTAATTTTGATTATATTAACTTAATAAGTCGTGATTATTATAATTTAAAACTTGAATCTTATTTACGGATTAACATTTCAAGGTTTACAATGCCAGTTTTCGATTTTGCCAATTCTGGGTCTTTGGGCGTTTCAATTCAATTTCTCCCTTATCATTTGACCTCGATTCATTTATATTAATTTAATTACTCCTAATTATAATATTTTAAAAACTGAAACTTTATAATTCTCCCTCATTTATAAAAATTTCATCCTCAAAATTTTTTATAAACCTTAAGACTCAACAATCGGGGATAATCCTTCCAGATTTTTTCTTCGCATTCCAAAGTTACTTTCTTAATTAAATGCTTTTCTTAGAGAATCTCAACAATCTGAATTATCCTGATTCTTAATACCTGATACTTTCTCTTTAAAATCTAAATTGAAACCTTATCATAGGACAAATTCTTAATCTCCTACAATGACTTAGCGGGATCACCTACCAACTTTTTCAATTATCGATACATGGGAGGCATCATGATAATCCACCAATTTGAAAGCAAACTAAATTTATTGACTACTTCTCTAACTTAGTTCAAAACTTAAAACGGACTAATGAACTCCTACTTCAATTCACTTTAAGCCTAAAAAATGATCATTTATTTGGAATCTCAATCTTATTTTGAAATCTCCAGGCCATGGGCCCACATGCTCCCGCTGCGCTACTCTGATTGATCATTTGTTAGCGCACCTAAAATCCTCTTGCTACTCAAATTTATTAATTCATATCGGATACTTAGGTTACATAGTAGCTATAGACCCAAGAAAATTTTAAAGATATCGATATATCTAAGGAAAAACCCATAATTCTCAAATTATAATTAACTTAAGAAACACAATTGAAACAATTATTCCAAAACATTAGGTACAGCCTCAAATTACTACGAAAACCTTAAAACTCGAACATTTAGCAACTTATAATCTCGTTGGCATACCGATAAGCCAACTTACTTAATCTGATCATATCATCCAAATTCGCGATAATTGGACTGTCATCGTTAGCTAATCTACAATTATCCCAAACAACCAAAATCCTAACTGTTCTAACAACCTTGAAGTAAAACCATAAGGATTTCTCATCTCAATAATCATGGCTTCAATACTTTGCATACAATTATTCTTCTCAAAGTCATAAGCAAGGTACCTCATTTGCTCGAATATTAGGACCTTCTCGCGGTTCACCCTTCAACATTATCGTTGAAAACATATCAAATCTAAAGACTCTAAATATACAATTATTAGCAATAATATTAGCTTTCCTTGAAGGACACTGAGATTCACCTTCATAGACCTCAAGTAGATTTACCCGCTTGCACTATCGTATGATTATATCATTTTTATGACATAACTCCTCAAACCTTTAGAATCATTTAGACAATAACTGTCTCTAAGAGCAACATCTATAAATCCTCAAAGTAAAAATCTCAACTACAAACTCCAAATTATAGGTAGAATAATTCTAATCATAGACTTCTTACCCATTTAATCTAAGGACAACTACCCATTTACGATACAGGAAAACACAATCCTAAGTCTTCATCAAAAGTATCACATTCTACTATAGTTCACTTGATTCATCATGGATCAACCCAAATGATATGGTCAACAATTTACCCTTTATTCCTTGAAAGTTATTCTCATATATCTCATTCTGACAGATACCGATCATTTCCATACCGAACACCCCATTGACGTTGCATATCATCGAGGAATACTTAACGGATAACTTATCGGATTTAATTAGACTAAAGAAAACTGTACACCTTTGTGACATTAATCAGTCTTTTTCAATAAGCCACAGCTTCAATGGTCTACAGACCCACAATCATGCTACCGAAGAAGCCACATGTTCATCATAATAACACTTCCCCTAACCAAACTTATCTCCTTTTCCCAATTGAGCACACGGTTAAATATCTTTCACAATCCATGATACTGTCCTCAAATAGAGTTCATACACCTCCATGATTCTTCATGTTCATCGATGAGGCCACTACAAAATTAACCTAAATATGGCTGAAAGATCCATTCTATAAAAATTACAAAATGCCAATGAACCTATAAACCCAAATGACATTACTAGAACTTGTAACGGCTGTATCTTTATCCTAAATGCTGCCACGGGCACAACTCTTAATTATCCATAATTAACAATACTATGGATACAGATTGACCCTAGAAATTATCAAGCATTTGCAATAGATCAAGCAGATCTCCTATTAATTCACAGTACCTACTTATCAAACCATTTATGTCCCGAACAATCTAAATTTCAATCATCCACATGCAACCTAACAGTTCATCTTACTCATCCCAAATGTTCTAAGGCATCCCATGGCGGGTACCCAACTAATGCTTCTTTAGTTCTATATGAAATCCTTAAAAATTGGTGTCGATCCCGACACATTCGAATTACTGATCAAAAGATAAATTAGTATAATTTTTTCCTCTAAGAAACATCCTTAAATACTTACACAGTTAAAACTTCTTAGTAACCACAAGATGATTTTCAAATGTGGTCTCGTATGCTAAATAAATTTGACACATATCCTCATTAAATGACTTGTAGGAAAAACGATAATAATTTTCTGATACATTGACCAATTCTGTCTCTTACTCAAAATTTTACAACCCAATTGTAAAGTATAATATCCTTATCGATACAATTCATGCTAGCATGGCGACTCACTAACCAAATTATCACTAATATCATATCAAAGATCAATACCACAAAACAAATCAAATTAACCCAACCAATCATATCTATGGACCCAAGAAAATGTCATAGACCTCGATACAACAAGTATAAGGTCCATAAGTCTCTAATAAACAAATAAACTTAAGAAACACAAATAAAAATATAGATTTAGAATCCAAAAGAATACATGTGCTAAAATGTCAAAATTTGGAAATCTTACCTTCCATCACGGTAGACGATACCTCTACACCTTGTGCCATCACCGTAAAACCCTGATCCAAGGCACTGGACTTCTTCACTATCCAACCCAAGGGATAAGGACAATCTTTGATCATGTGTCCGACTGTCCACGATTTGAAATACGCTCCCAAAAACTCGTCAAAAATATTTATCCATAAAAACATCCATGAACATATTCCACGATATCTCTTCATCCTCCCGACCCAATGACTCTTTTCTTATCAACCGCCCATGGTTGGCTTTGCCTTCTAGCTTATGTGAGGTAAAAATTATCTTATCTCTTTTCAAATATTAAGTCACCACAAATACTATTTCAATTCTCATGATCCAAATTTCAACTTTTGTAAGATCCGTGCAACCAAAAAATTCAAACACTTGATTATTATTATTAAATTGACCATAAATTGATATCCTCAGATCTGCTAACACCAGAAATCGACTCCAAGTTATCCAAACCTCGAGCCACCAGTTCCACCTTATCCATCTCACTTGCCATGCTATTCAAGCATCCCTAATCCAAGTCTTCGGATCAAGATCAATCTAAGTTAATCCTCGAGGCATCCCTCTATAGCTTCTCGTTCGGACTAGATCTTCCAAGGCATTCAAGTTTTGCCATCTTTCCAAGCAAATTCATATACCCTACTTTTTGATCTCGCGGTTAGCCACCATCACATACAGTTTTTTGTCTATGTGCCATGGCAGCTACTAATATCTTTTCTGAAACAAGAATAACGTGGGTTAGTTCATAACTCGGACACTAACTAGAACACCGTAACTAAATAATTAAACTTAACTACTGATTCTGACTAAGTTCTAGTCTAAGTTATTCAAACCAGGATAACTAAAATTATTCGATCTAATTTAATCACCCTACGCCTTTATTTACTTATTTAATCTATCTTACTCTAATCTAAGTTTTCGCATAAGATTTAAATCAAACCTAAGGCATTTTTTTTTCTAATACCAATGGTGACGATCCCAAAAATCCTAACTGGAAACCGATAAGGTTTCGACTAAAAAATAGTTGTCAGACCAAATACAAACCTGTATAATATCCTTGTACAACATATACATAACATATCAACAACCATCACGGGATCCAAATACCACAATATATTTGTTGCTCAACGTCGCGTCTCCGGACACAACGTCGGACAAAGAGATGCTGCTAGGTGCCAAAATATAAATCATAATAACCTGCAGGAGCATATACATCAATCAAAATACAGTAAAAATTACACTATCTGTACATCATCAATATACAAGCACATCTCTAACTCAAAATATACAAATACTCCATAAGGTACAAAATTATAAAATTCTAAGTCCACAAGGTCATCTTCCAAGGTCAGCAGCTTAGCCAACTTCTAATCTTCTATCCCGTCTTATCGGGTATAAGCTCGTACTCATCTGAAAAAAATAGTAAATGTGAGTCAAATACTCAGTAAGGCACAATATAATCAATGACAATAAACAATATATTCAAAATAAAGTAGATGAAGGATATAGGAGTATGAAATAAATGCATAAACATAAAACAAGATTAAATATATTTTTTGAAACACATTTATCTTTTCTTTTTTACCTCTGCTTCCTTTAGGTTCTAAAACATGTAGAATTATCTTTATCTTTACGGATCAGTGCCAATAGGTCTTACCAGCTGACGGTGTGGTCGAATGAGAAAATGAATATGTATGCTTCCATACATTTTAAGGCATAACCCACGCAATTTAAGACCCCATGGTGAGCAGTATATGTTTAACCCGATATATGGGGTCATAAAGCTTATGCCACCATGTCCCCCGTGACCCAGAGGTAGTCCTCATGTTGTCACAGTAATATTCTAAGACATGTTAGAAAATATTATCCTCTGAAATATAAATTTTTGGTCTAATTTCATGATTACTTATTCTTAGAAAATTTTCATACTCATTCATAATCTTTGTTCTCACATCGGGAGAACGGTTCATCAAACTTAACGTATCACGGAATTTCCTTCAAATACTTTATCTAACTTACATAATTCTTGTAAGCTTAAATAGTCACACGACTTAAATACATGTACAATCAACATAAAGCATAAGAGAGTTAGAAATTCTTACCATAATGAGCAAAACATAACTTTAGAGTTTTCGAATAACAAATCCCTTAATAAATGATTCTCAACATAATTTTTGGAAGACACTAAATATTATATAAAATTTACTTGAAAATAATAGCAAATAATCAAAGTAAAAACATTCACAAAGTTAGAGTTTTAATTATCTAAAATCAAATCATGCATAAACCCTAAATTATGTGGGCAAAATTATCGGGGTGCAGGATAGGATTTTCATATGCACAAAACTGTATAAAACTACACAATTGGACACCTAATTGATAAATAATCATATTCAAAATATGGGCATTAATTTCCTAAGCCAAATCATGTAAAAATCTCAAAAATAAACGGGCAAAATCACTCAGGCATAAGGTTAGGGTTTCACATACAAAATTTCGCATAAAACTTAGAAATTGGATGTGAAATCAACATATATACATACTCAAATTATAAGTATCATAAAATAAAAGAATGGACGGCAATCGGAATGAAAATACCCAAAGGGATCAAAACAAAAAGTGCAAAGAGAGAAAGAAAAGTATATGTGTGCAATTTTCTTGACCTAATCTAAAACTTCTTCAACTAGCTCCAAGTTAAAAACGAACCTGAGTGCCTCGATCTCCTCCTTCTCTCTCTCTTCTCCACGCTCTCTCTCTCTTCTATTGGCTTTCCACGTGAAAATGACGGAAAGAAACGTCCAATGCGTTTAAATAGCCGAACTGGCGCTCGAGCGAGTATCGAGTGCGCTTCAGGCACCCCTATTGGAATTGATGCTTGAGAGGGGGCTTGAACATGAGTCGGTTCAGGCCTGGGGCAGGTCTGCAACAAGCCTGCTTCAGGCACGCGCCGTACGGAACTCGTTTCGACCATTCTAACTCAATATTTCACATTCTTAAATCCTAATTTTGATTATATTAGCTTAATAAGTCATGATTATCGTAATTTAAAACTTGAATCTTATTTATGAATTAACATGTCAAGGTTTACAACGCTGGTTTTTAATTTTGCCAATTTTGGGTTGTTGGGCTTTTTAATCCAATTTTTTCCATATCATTTGACTTCGATTCATTTATATTAACTTAATTACTCCTAATTATTATATTTTAGAAATTGGTACCTTACACAGAGCTTTCGAAATAGACGCAAATCCTAGCACAATATCGATAGCAAAGTGATTGCTTGATCTAGGAACAATCTAGTCGAATCCTCTAAAAAAATATCTTCAAACTCGCAGAGGATCAAAATATCTTCAATGATCACAGAATAATTTCCATATGTGACTATATATGCCAAATAAGCTTAGCACCCATATCTCAATTGATAACTCGCTTGCAATGCCGAAAATTAACCTTTAAACCTTCTTACTAATTCTTCCTTGGAATTCAGAGGACTCATGTCCTGAATGCAGGATGGAATGGACTTACCAAAATAGTCTTCCACGATGGAGGATTCGGCTCTAACTTCACAAACTGTATATGCAAAATATTCTACTGGAACCGTCTGACTCCTATCTAGACGTCTGGAATCTAAACGCCTAGGATTCAAATTATCCTTTGACAAATGGCCTATCTGGCCACAATTGAAGCAAACTCCACTCTGACAAGGCAAACTTGTTCTACAATATTCTTCGA
The DNA here is from genome assembly GCA_025585075.1 of Nepenthes mirabilis. Lineage (NCBI taxonomy): Eukaryota > Viridiplantae > Streptophyta > Magnoliopsida > Caryophyllales > Nepenthaceae > Nepenthes > Nepenthes mirabilis. Next base: position 1,900 of record JAODPA010021494.1, on the reverse strand, counting down.
CAGAATTTGCAAGTTGACCTCACAAATTTGAAGTTCAGGGAGGAAGATCATGCTTCATCTGACTTTCCTTTATCTTATCCTTTGAAAGATAAACGAATCCATCCTTCAAGCTATAACTCCAATACTTTGATTTCTTCTGAGAATGCTTCTCCTGAAACTACTCCTACTTGATCAACAAGGCCTAGTCCATCTCCTCGCCATAAGTCTAGAGTCGGAATGACGTCAACTGCTTTCGAATTAAAGCTTGAAGTCCTCAGCTACAATCCTACTGCAATAAATCTTTTTATTCTTCAACATCTTCCTAAGCATTGCTTTAGGAGGCCAAATCTCAAACCCTTCATCCATTGATTCTTCAACGATGAAAGATTTGCGGGGACAACTATCCACCCGATCATAGTGACAAGTGGGAATGGACAACTCTTGAGTCTTCCTCTTACTCCGGCTATAACTTTAAACTTCTATACAATTATCATCATCGCTGTCAACAAAATCAGACTTACACTCATTGTTATTTCTTCTAGTAAAGGTTGTCTACTAAATCTCCATAGCTTCTCCTACGAAGAGAAACGAGTTGACTTGATATGACCTTCATCTTTATCTGCAGTTTCCAATCTTGAAGAATCTTTATTTCCTCAATCGAACACAATGATTACTTCTTGCTTTGCACGTGTGCCATCTTTGCGCAGAACCATGCCAATTTTCTCTTTATCGTTCCAATTTATATCGGATGTCTCCGAAGAGACATTCCAAGCATGTCTTCGAAGAGACATTCCAAGCAATCTCCTTATTCACTTATCCCAAGATAAGGCATTATCATCGGCTCGCCTGCATCTACTTTGCCAAAATCTCCTTCTACTCCATGAGATTTTGGACCAACACTTTCTAACGCTGCTCCTTTTCTTTAAAAATCATAAAACCCAACAAAATCTCCACATATTGGCAGAAACTAAACAAAATCATTCTTCAACCACCTATATCAATCCACTAATTATTTCGCTCGTGCGACTCATCATGATTAAATGATTATCCTTTCACTTCAAACCTAAAACTCCACAACTCGACCTCCTAATTCAAACTCAATCCTTCACAATTGAAATTTTCTACAATCTGCCAAAGGCAATACTTACCATACCCAAACAGTTAATCAATTATTTACCAAAAATAACCCAAAGTACCTCTCCTTATGATTTTTCACTGATACCACTTCTGTCACGAACCCAAACCAAGCAAGTCAATTAAATAATTAATTATAAATCCTAAAATTTTAAAAATTTCAAAAAAAATCTAACAAATAATACTAAATTCTAAAATTTGAGTGTGACAAACCAATTAAATAGGATTCAATAAATCAAAAATCTATATATGACCTCATTGGATAACCATTCAGACAAAGTAAATATAACCTACACTACAATTATCGTAAGGAATGTAGTAATCCAACTAAAAATCATAGTTAAATATAACATAATATCCAAACTATTTCTAAAATATAACCATTGGCCTATAAAGAGCCAATTTCAATATCCAATCATATCAAATACCAATTTAAAACATAACAAGCCTAAAACTCACCAAATCAGATGAATAGCTGACAGATGACGTCCTAACTCCTGCATTGTATTCGAACCTTCTACTCTTAAAGAATAAAATAGAAAACATGAATCAAGCGCTCAACAAGTATCATATTTAAATAAAAGGAATCCAATGAATCAAAAAAAGGTCAATAGATAAAAATTTGATCAAATGACAGGATAAATCTAAATTATCGATAAAATAAATCTAATAAAAATTTAAGATTCAAAATCTAAAATCCAATGATAGTCTCGTACTCAAATCAAATATCTAAATCTAAAATAAATGTCCAAATCATAAAAAATTTTCATCGGGACGTATATATATA